>JAEQML010059161.1:0-29022 GCA_016904865.1 Pissodes strobi
ATCTTTCTGCATCTGGCACAGAAAATATTGCAAACCTGTTTGCTCAGTACTTTAGTTCTGTTTATGACTGCCTATCAGGATAAGGTACCTCCTAAAGATTATTTTTGTAATAGGGCCTTTTCGGAACAGGAGATTAGGAAAGCCATTAAAAAACTAAAGGGCAACAGATCTGTTGGACCTGATGGGTTCCCTGGATATATAGTTATGGGGTGTGGCGATTTATGGGTGAAACCTCTTCTTTATGTTTTTAACCTTAGTCTACAAAGTTCAACCTATCCTACAGATTGGCGTATAAATAAGGTAATTCCATTACATAAAAAAGGGCCTAAGCATGAGGTAGTAAATTATCGGCCTGTCACTATCCTAAATGCAGTATCTAAGGTTTTTGAGATAGCCCTATTTGATCAATTATATGATGACGTTAACTATAATATATCTAAATACCAACATGGCTTTTTACCAAATAAATCTACATTAACAAATTTAATTACATTTTGTTAGTTTGTTCATAATTCATTTAACAAGAGAAAGCAAGTTGATGTAATTTATACAGATATGGAGAAGGCATTTGATAGGGTAAAACATAGTCTTATAATAAAATCTCTTTATCAGAATAATTTAACCAGTAATTTAATCGACTTGATTAGCTCTTACTTGTTGAATAGGTAGCACTATGTCGAGATCAGGGTGCCAGATCTGATGTTTATGTTAAGTCTGGAGTAGGTATCCCAAGGTTCCAATTTGGGACCTTTGTTGTTTTTGACTGCTATTAATGACATATGTTCTGTTGTTGGGAATTCAGAAACCTTACTTTTTGCCGATGATTTAAAATGTATGTGGAAATAGATTCTATAATATCGAGGATTGTGTTCGTTTACAATCAAGTTTGTATAATGTTGTAGACTGATGGTGTAATGCAAATGCATTGCTTCAATAGTAAAATGTATTCTGCAATGTCTCTTACACTCAATAGAAATAGAGTTGAATATACTTAATATTAATGGTATACTGCTTGAGGGTTAATATTAATGGTATACTGCTTGAGGGTTCCAACAATGAGAAGGACTTGAATGTTATAGTTGACTGCAATCTGGCGTTTACGGATCACATTATTAATATGGTGAATCGGGCACATAAAACAATGGGCTTCATAATCAGGTTCTCTAGAAGTTTTAATGTTGAATATTGTTTAAAATTATTTGACAGTCTGGTATTGCCAGGATTGGAGTATGGGAGCATAGTATGGTCTCCACAATATGAAGTTTGGATTAAAACCATAGAACGCGTGCAGCGTAAATTCCTCAAATATATGTTTTTTTAGGAAATTTGGATATTATCCAAAACAAGGTTACAAAAATCATAAGTTGTTATTAGGGAAATTTAATAGATTATCCTTGCCGGTATATATTTATAAAATTTTAACAAACAAAATTAATTCTCCAGAAATACTTTCAATGCTTCCATTCTTTGTGAATGTTGAAAAAACAAGACAAAGAAAGACTTTCAATTTGGATTTTCCCAGGATAAACATGTATAAAAACTACCCCATCTACAGAATGTGTAATTATTTTAATATTTATGCTGGCGACTTAGATTTAGCCATAATTAATGCTTATACAGAACTTATGGAGGATATACTGTATGCCTCTCTGACTCACGCCTGAGTAATGGTGGTATTTGCATCTATTTGGTGGCCTGATAAGTTTTTGCTAGGCATTAGGGTAATACATACTTATATTTATACTTTGTATATGGTATCTGTAATTGGCTTTTTGGCTGTTGCAATGATGCTGTACTTAATAAATAAATAAATCACTAACGATAAAAATCATGTATAAAAAAAATTGGCTCCTTGGTTGTTTTAAATTTTTAATTTGATGATAAAAATTTTGTTTTTTTGCAACGGTAAATTCAAGAGTCTCACGAGCAAAATGAGTGTTAATTGGACGACAGAAACGCGTTGATGATGGCCTGCAATTTTACCATACAAATATTTCAGTTATCGCTATTTTTAAAAATTAATCTAATAGGGATCAAACTAGTAAAAAATATAGAAGCATCAGTGCAGCTGTTGTTCAAAAACACTGGTTTATATTCTGACTGTCCCGAGGTACCATCAAAGCCATATTTCCAAATTAAAACTAAATTGTAAATATTATCTGCTGATTCAGCCAAAGTATTTATTACCTCTTTATGTATAATAACATCAGTCTTGCACCAGTATGGCGCAATAATAATTCTACCGAAATTTCAGCTTCGGTTTCACTTACTATAATATTATGGGATTAGCGGTGGGCAAAAATAATCGACTGACTTTTAAGAAATTATCGATTAATCGAATAATCAATTAATATTTCAAAAAATATCGACTGATTCATTATTTCGATTAATCGATTATTTCGACTAATCGATTATATCGATTATTTTGATTAATCGATATTATCGATTATTTCGATTAATCGAAAAAATCGATTATTACAAATAATCGAGCATCGATTATTACTTTTAATAATCGTCCAGCCCTAATTGGAATAACATTTTTGTTTGGCCTCCAAAACTTTGTCGTGCGAAGGATATAAGTTGCAATTTTTTTGTCCCGCTTGCATGTTGACAAGTTCATACTGATGCTTAGACAAATTAGCTTCTACAATTATTATTAGAGCTAATATTCCGTCAGCATTTGACTCTAAACGTAAATTACCTTGATTGTTTTTGTTTTCAAAAATTTTGGCTTGCTCGGGTTTGTTACTCAGTTTACAGAACTTCCGCTGCGAATAAGTTATCACCAGGGTCGGCGCTAGGGACGGGCAAGCTGGGCCCCTACATGGGCCGCAACCTTAGGGGGCGGCAAATGGGCTGTAAAATTAACTAGTTTATGAAGAAAATTAATAAACCAAGATTTATTTGAACTCTTTTAAAAAGTTAATAGGTGAAATTTTAATAAAATTTGCTTTTAATATGTTTTACGAACTTTTAAGTATATACCAACTCGCTTCAAACGACATAGGAAGGTTGAGATGTGTGCTTCATTGTAATTTGGTACAAAATCTTAAATTGTATCAATCCAATAAGTAAGGTCTTGCAGACAAAACACAACGACTTATCATCTGCTATGGAATTCTTGAAAAATTGTAAAGATATTTTCAAGGATCTTAGTTGGGACACGGCCTTTATTGAAATGCTTTGCGATGCTCGAGAACTCGCCGACGAAATTTACACACCGGCTAATTTTGAGCTTACCCATCAGCCACGTCATAGATTTCGAAGAAGAAATGTTAATTTTTGACTATGAGGCACTAGATGATCCGATAGAAGATCCTAATTTGAAATATAAGACCAAGCTATCAATGCACTTGAATCCAGGTTTGATTTGATCAGTATCTACAACTTATTTCAGTTTTTATAAAATATTTATGATTTAAAAGATACCCCTCAAAGCGATTTACTAAAATATTATAAAGATCTAGAAATAGTGTTAACTGATGGGTATTCATCAGATACAAACGCACTGGATCTGGCAGACGAGATAGTATCGGTCCATCGATATTTTAAAATTAATTTCAAAGCTGGATTTTGTTCCAAATCTCGGTATAGTTTTAAGAATCTTGCTTACACTCCCAATAAGTGTGGCAAGTGGAGAAAGAAGTTTCTCCAAATTAGAGTTAATCAAACATTAGCTATTGAATTTGAGCTAGCTAAAGAAATTGATGTCAAAAGAATTATCAAAACATTCCCAGAATTAAAAGTGAGAAAAAACACATTTAAGTTTAACTGTATTCTAATAATTAGGATTTTATTTTTAGTGGTTCTATAATTTGTTTTACTACTTTTTTAATATATGCATTTTGTAATTATTATACTAGATTTGTGCCTTTCCTTCTTTTCTGTGCAACCATAATTTCAATTTAGTGCCAAAATCATAAATCAAGAAATCTGTATGTTTGGCAAAACAAAACTTCAACAGTTTTAATAGCAAAATTTTTTACTCAATTTGGACATAGAATGGTGACGCGCTTCTGACAAGTTTTTGGAAAGAAGTTGTCCAATTGTCCTTGTAAGCAATATTATTTGGAATTAGTGCTGGCAACCGAAGACGGTTTTTCGGATAGTCGGTTAACCGGTTTCGGATTATCCGCGGTTTTTCAAAAAACCGACACCGGTTAACCGGATACTCGGTTAACCGATTACCCGATTTCTCGTTTAACCGATTAATCGATTAACCGAATAACCGGTTTCTCGGTTATCTAGTTACATGGCACTGGGCCATCGGGTTCTCAAGTAATGGTAAAAAAGATAGAAAGTAAAGTAAAAACTGGGTATTTGGAATCGTAACATACCACATACCTACTGGACGGTGATTAAATTTGGAAATGCTTTTAGAGGGCGATTGAAAAATAACATAATAGAATACCTTTATAATTATTTAAGTTTTAAAAAATTGTAATATTTTTTCTGCTCAGAATCTATATCGATTGTAATTTGTAATAAACAATATTTTTAATTTAATTATTACCTTCGGGATTATTTCAATAACGACCAAAAACTGGAATAAATTTGGTTCACTAGAATTTAATGATTGTGCCCTCCGCGGGCAGTATTTTCCTTAGTATCGGCAGGAAAACTGAACTAATGGAGATATGCTTAAGAACAAATTATAAATTATGATGATGACTGTGTATTAACCGATTAACCGGTTATCCGATTTACCGTCTATCCGATTAACCGGTTATCCGGATACCCGGTTTTCACTATTATTCGAATACCCGGTTTTATCCGAAACCGGTTTTTAAGAAAACCGAATAACCGGTTTCAACTTTTCACGGTTTTTGCCAGCACTATTCAAGTTAATACGTTGGCTGCCAACTACGAGAAAACTCGATTCTAAAAGGATTCGAGTATTTGAATGATCTACCTACATATCTGAGAATTATGACTAGATACCTATTTACATGTTTTTCTTAGAGGTGCCATTAAAAAAAAATAGTTAAAAGAATACACAAAAAGTTTAAAAAGGAATCTATAAAATCCAAATCTGCACGCAATTGAGATGTGAGGCATTCAAAGAAAAAGAATAACGATATCTCAAAATATTAAATAATTGGGCCCTATAGTCAAATGCAGGTAGTGATGACAATAGGCTTATTTGCCAAATGGAAGCAACCAATTTATATTGGGTTTGAACAGCGCAAACAAATATTGCCTGAAATTAAATAATCCAAATCCAAGTAATCATATGTTTTTTTTATTATTTAATGTAAGTTTCTAAAACGTTTTGATGAGAAATTTTCATTTCATGTTGTCCCAAATTCCTATGGTTATATTTTTCTACAAATTTAATGCAAAACATCAAAATTAACTCTGTAAAAGGCAAATAAACATAATCAAAAGGCTAAACCATATAATCTTCTTATACAAATAACGCATTAACTTATTCCCAGTGGGCCAGGTGACGTCACTGCTGCTGAGACGCACGGGCGAGTTTGGCGGACAAATATCGTTGATGCAGCTTTCCTATTAGTTTACCGTTCTTGGCTTGGACCAACAAGATCAATTTCCCAATAAAATTGTATGGCCAGATACTTGCTACTTGTGGAAGGTTTAATAGAAAGAACCATGGGCGACGGCAGGACAAATTGCAGGGGGGATGTGGGCAAGTCGTTGGGAGGGAATAGCTCGCCGGAGGCTAAATCGCCTGAAGGCGGAAAACTCTGGGGTTGCCACGCCCAATTGTTACTCAAACGTCTTTAAAATCGTTAAAAAAACACACGGCTTCCACGAGCAGACGAAGTGAATTTTACCAAGCATTATTGACAACTTTCCCAGTCAAATAAATGTAAGAAAGTAGGGCAACAGGCAACAAAAGTAAACTGGGACTGGACCTCGCTCTTGATATAATATGATGATAGGATCTTAAATCGTTAAAACTCTTCTTTTTCTTCGGTTAGGTTTAATTGAATTTAAAAATTATTTGTATACCAATATTGCAGAAACTTTTGAGAGCTTATGGGAATGGTCCCTATAGCCCCCCCCCCCCCCCCCCCCATGGGCGTAGACAGGATTTTTTTCTCAGGGGGGGGGGCGAACCGTAGACAACGCCACCACAGTGGAACCCGTTGGTGGAGCCGAACGTAGAAAATTTTGAGGATGCCACGCTCAATTTTTATCCAAAAGTCGTTAAAATCGTTAAAAACAAGGATTCGGTACCCGCTTGAATGGTATGGCATGAATGGTATGTTGCAAAATGAGTCTGTTAAATTCCCAGGGGGGTCATGGCTCCCCTGCCCCCCCCCCCCTCTTGTCTACGCCCATGCCCCCCCCACCTTCATAGATCCGCATCTGGGGCATCTAAAGATAGATTGAAACTTAAATATGATGTTGTCAAAATTACATACCTATATACGGTTTCGGTTTGTTAGACTCTAACTTAAACTTAACTGTAGCGTAACTTACTTAAGTTTTATATTGGAAATATATCTACTCTAAGAAATATACTATGTACTCTGGATGTGTATTACCTATATTTTCTAATAGGAGAAAAGTATTAGCAGATTTGTTCTCTTTTGTGAAAACCAATTTATTGCTTTTTCAATAACTCTCTTTATTATTATTCACAAATTCTCTGTCATACAGAGACTAGAGACTCTTTCCTCAGACATCTCTTCTTTCGTTTTAAATATCTTTTATGTGAAACTTTCTTAAAAAACTCTTGAAAATGTTTTATGTGTGGGAATTCCCCTTATTTCTTCTTAAAGTCTTCGGTCTTCCCGCATGTCAAGTTTAGGTGTGTTCTCTGGTTTAGCGTTATGATCATCTTTAATATTTGAAATTTATAAATAAAATGTCCATTCACTTCTTTCTAGCAGAAAAACAGTTGAACCTAAGGGTATGTTATATGAAATCTGCTAAGGATTTTACGAGAATCCGAATAAGTAGTCAGATACAGTGTTCCATTTAAAAAAGTATTAGTTTGATTCGGTGCGCTTTTGTAGAATACCCTGTATTATATTTTGATTATTGGTAAAAAAAATCAGATGGTTCCCTAGAATTCAGCAAAAAAATAAGCTCTCTATCTACAAAAATATGAAAGTTAGGGAGGGGTAACATTTATAACCAATAACGATGTACAGGGTGGCGCATTTTGGATGCATTTACGGGGTTTCTCGGTAATTAGTAAAGATAGAAGGATGCGGTTTTCGCGACACCGGGCTATTTTTTTGTTAAACAAACGATACCGTAAACACACTTTTCCTAGGCCTCTTCGTTTTTGAGCTACAGGGCGATTTTAAAAATGTTGTATTTTCGGGCAACCCTCGTATCTCAGCTACCTGATAACTTACAGAAAAGATAAAAACGGATATTTATAGTACTTTTTACGTAGAATTCAGTGGCGTGCCCGAAATTTTTGCCAGAGATACTGTTTTTGAGATATGACCCAAACATATAATTTTTTAAATGGAACACCCTGTATTTTTTTCCATCATTAAATTACTTTTTTTTCCATAAAAATGATATATAACACTTAACATTTTCTATTTTTGGAAATAATAAAAAATAAAAAAATGGCGAATTTAATGTTATATTCTTCTAGTTGGCTATGAATTTTATTTAAAAATTCGAAACAATACTCTACACACTTTATTTTACTGATTGAAAAAATAACATATCAAGAACTAGTTATTTAAATAAAATGAATTATTTTTATTTAAATTTAATAGTCGATAAAGAAACAAAAAATCAAGAATTACTTGAATTTAATTAATTATTGATTATAGCTATATTAAGTATATTAGGTATAACAAAAACAACATTCGGTTACCTCTTATTTTCAAAGTACAAGCAGTTATTTTCTAGACACCGCCTACAACGTTTTCGACACTTCGCAATGTATTATATAAATGCAATCGTGTTACTTTCCTTAAACTATTCCTAAAACGTACTTGCAGTTCATTAACGATATTACTTTTAACTCTATATATTTGATTTTTTATAAAACCCCAGAAGGAAAAATCTAAAGGCGTCAAGTCAGGTGACCCAGGTGGCCTAACAGGACCACTGGTGCCTATCCACTTATCATGACAATATCTGTTTAGAAGATCACCCACTCTCGTTGCATTGTGGCTTGGTTCTCCATCTTGTTGGAAGTAAACGTCATTGATGTCTTGGGTTTCTTCCAAAAGATTTTCTTGTAAAATGTCTATATATCGATCCGATGTGAGATTACCATCAAACACAATATAAAAGAATATTCTGCAGTTATACAGAGCACACATAAACATATTAAATTTATAAAGATTGTCATACGCCATTTTTTACTTTTTAAATCACTGTTTTTTTAAAGCTGTCAAAAAATCAAATAACAATTAAATTTAACTTTTGTTTCCAAGCACTACTTTAATCTAATAATGCCCTTTCAAGCCTAGTTTGTTTGTAAGCCGGTGTATTAAAATAACATAGGGTCATATTATGATAATAATATATTTTTAAGTAATTCAACATTTGTATAGAGTATTGTTGCGAATTTTTAAATACAACTCATAGCCAACTAGAAGAATATATCATTAAATTCGCCATTTTTTAAATTTTTACCATTTCCAAAAATAGAAAATGTTAAGTGTTATATATCATTTTTATGGGAAAAAATAAAGCAATTTAACGATGGAAAAAAATACAGGGTGTTCCATTTAAAAAATTATATGTTTGGGTCATATCTCAAAAACAGTATCTCTGGCAACAATTTCGGGCACGCCACTGAATTCTACGTAAAAAGTACTATAAGCATCCGTTTTTATCTTTTCTGTAAGTTATTAGGTAGCTGAGATACGAGGGGTGCCCGAAAATACAACATTTTTAAAATCGCCCTGTAGCTCAAAAACGAAGAGGCCTAGGAAAAGTGTGTTTACGGTATCTTTTGTTTAACAAAAAAATAGCCCGGTGTCGCGAAAACCGCATCCTTCTATCATTACTAATTACCGAGAAACCCCGTAAATGCATCCAAAATGCGCCACCCTGTACAGGGTGGCTCGTATTCGAGTCTATGAATGGGTATCTCGAAAACCGTAAGAGATACAGTGTCGGTCAAATTATGGAAAAATTAGGCATTTAGGTGCCTAACAATATGTCGTTTAGAAAGGTTTAAAATTTCGAGTATTTTTGGAGATATCCGAAAAAAACCGAAAGTTTGAAAAATCGTTTTATTTTTTTCCGGGGCTTATTTAAAAACGGATTTCAAATTGAATTACACTTTTGCATTGCCACTTTTTCCGCTCCAACGGTGGTATCTAGTTTGGAATCCGACGCGACGTTTCGTCTTCAAGGGGTCATCATCAACTTTTCTTTTTTAAATATGAACTTTCGTTTTTTTCAGCAGTTTTCAGATGATTTTGACTTTTTTAATATGATTTTTTTTTTTTTTTTTATTCTTTTTTTTTTAATTTTTTTAAAATTATTTCTTTGCTTTGGCGTAATTGTGAATAGCTTAAGTTACTTTTGAATTTTTTGTACTCTATAAAAAATTGCTCAGTGCAAAGATAAAATTTTTTCAACTGTTAATCAGCAAATGAAAATAACATTGATTAACATCAACAATTCATAATAATACTACGTCGTCAATGTCGTCATACTATAATTAGATGGACAAACAAACCTATCGTAATTTTGAATATAAATTTAAAAAATATATATTAAAAATTTGTAAATATTCAAGAGGAATCCTCGCTATGAATAGGCGAAGGCGCTTGACAGACTGAATTAAAATGCGTGATAAATAAACGTACTACACGATATCGTGTTTATTACGCTCTAGGATGGAACTTTACAAGCATAATAATTTAAAGGTGTAAAATATGTTGCAATATTAATATCAATAATTATTATTTCCAATATAATGGCAATTTTATGGATCTACCTTTGCCTAAAGTAATCCAAAATGTTATATAATAATAACTATAGATGCATTATAATTTGTTAAGATCTAGATACTCGCACTAAGGCAGGAAATTCAGTAATAATATCTGACGTTACAGATAACATCGGATCCAATAAAAAATAAGACAATATTATTATTATGACCATTAAGGCAACAGCCTAGTAATACCATAAAATTTCGTAGTCTGATGCATAAAATTGTATAAAATTTCCATTTCTTCTTCAGTTATGTTATGTGTCAATGAAACTAACTGAACAACACAATACAAAAAAAAAACAAAGTAAAATATTTTATAGAATATAAAAATTTCAAAAGAACTAGTCTAAATTACCCCAAAGAAAAATATATAATTAAAAATAAATATAAAAAATTATAAAAAAAAAACATAAAAACGCCAATATTATCTGAAAAACGATAAAAAAAATGTTCGTACTTAAAAAAGTTCGTATTTAAAAAAAAAATTGACGATTACCCCTTGAAGACCAAACGTCGGATTCCAAACTGGATACCACCATTAGATAGACCGGAAAAGTTGCAATGCAAAAGTGCAATTCAATTTGAAATCCGTTTTTAAATAAGCCCAGGAAAAAAATTAAGGATTATTCAAAATTGTCCGGAGATACTCCGGAATTTTCCTATTTGAAACATGTTTTTGGAAAGCAAATTTATATGCTGCACAAGAATAACAGAAAAATCCTCTCATACGATCTTCTAGATTGGCCCGATGGGGAGTGTAATGAACGCTGATTTACCCAATTCCTTGACTTAGTGTGAATTCGGCCTTTTCTTCACCTCCTGTTCATGATCTGTAACCGAGTTCGCAGTAGTAGTGTGTTGACACCCTATTTCATCGTAAAATTATTTACCTATATACTTGGGCAACCATCCATATTCCTCCACTTAGTTGAAAACCACTTTATACCTCTTACCAGTAATTAATTCTATTCTCAGGTATATTAAATATAATTAAATGAATGTAAGCCACATCAGTTTATTTTTCAAATTAATAAAACAATTGAAATTGAACATTTTAATAGTGGCTAAAGTTATTCATTTATTTTTTTAATACAATGACCTCGTATCTACAGCGCCAGACAATCAGTCCTTGCACATTAAAATAAAATGACAATGGTATTATTATTTATTAGACACTGTAAATTTTTTTTAGTGTATCAACTTTCCTAGAATCTTATATTTTGCTAGCCAGTCAAATAATTATGGAATATTAAAATAAATTCAATTAGCAATGATCTTTTCCGCAGTGAAAGTAACTAAATAAAATACGGAGTATGCTAGCACTAATGGGATTTAATGGGATACTCATTTAATTATCGAATACATACAGCAATAAATGTTTCCCAATATGCAGGCACTCTACGCCTCAAGATTTAAAACTAAACTTACTATCTAACGCTAGCACTGAATTGTTTTACTGAAATACTCATGAAATTCTTGCAGGCAGACAACGATAAATGTTTTCAAATATTCAAACAATCTACACATTATGATTTAAAACTAAACTTACTATCTAACGCTTAATGTTAACCCGGAACCTGCCATCGTAGCCTCCATTGCTTCTGTTTGACCACCGTCTCCCCCGATGGACGGCGAATTTCAACAACGTTTCTTTACTTTACTTTTCGAACCGACGACATGAATTTACTTAATTACTTAGTTATTTCCACTAGCCTTTAAACTGTGAGGCACTAATTTCGGTTTGGTCAATACGGTGACCATGGTACCATAGCCAAGTTATATTATACATTTCTCTCGCCCCAATCGGCCATTAGGACCCACGATAAATGGATGTTCAGTTAAGACTTATGAAAATTACCCGAGTCCCAGTTCGGACATTACGACTAGCTGCAAGTGAAGAGTATGTTAAGACTAAAATTTCTCGAATAATTCCATGCTTTTATTGCAGCTTTTTGACGCGTTTATCCCCAGAAAAATCCGGAATCTGTACACCTGCACGAAGTTCACATGTGATGTTACGCAATTGCCCCCAATTTTCGACGAAAACACATTTCTATTTGCAACTGGTTTTTACCTTCCCATCTCCCAAAGAGCTCGAAATTTTTCCTTGCCTAGCTTTGGCTTTTTTAGTTCACACGTGTGCAATTCAAAGTCCAAGCAATATTGGAACCTTATAAGGTTATGACTTTTTCTTTCATTTTAATTCGCTGGACTGGAAATTAGAACCGCCCCTGACCAATGGCTTTCTTTTTAGAACAAAGTTTGGGGAAGCTGCGTAAGTTGTTTGACCACAGATGATCTTTTTTTGAGTTAGTTCATCATGTGTCGCGTTCTACTGCAGTCGAAAAGAAAAGTATGTCAACTCCGATTTAAATTGGTTCTCGAATCTTGTGACGTTATACACCACGCCGTTTATTGAAATATATTCCATATATTATTTTTAATTGAACGGCGTTAGGTGCTTTTGTTGTCCACTTCTATTAGGTAAAATGATTAACCCTTTTTTCGCGCTTCTGGCTTTACTTCGTGAAAGTTAAAGTTCAATTCGTTTTTAATTATCGTTAATAAAATAAACTTATTATTTTATTTGAACGTTTTCTCCCTGGTTTTTATTTCGAGAATTTAATTTTTGAACAATTAAAATTAAATATATTTTTTTTATTTTTCTTAACAAATTGTTGAAACATTTCTTATAAATCAGGTGATGGCCCTGGTCGCCACAGTGGGTAGACATATTTAAAATAATGTCTTTGGTGGACACGAATTAGTTTAACGCTCTTGGGTCCAAGCGTTGTAGCATTTATTGACAAAAGCGTAGTCGCGCAGCCTTATGATCTTGGTTCAAGGCTTGAACAGGAATATTCTATAAGCATGAAAACTATATTTTGACAAAGTGTTTTGTATCTTATAGTATGTTTAGCCTAAAATCTCGACAAATAGACGTGGTAGGATTTTCTAAAATTATAATATAATTTTATAGATAATTAAGTTTAAATTGTATAACAAAAATACCTTGAACATACAAAAGAATTTCGAATTCGTCATTTTCATGCCTTTTTTGTCTTGTTCTCTTCTTTCGTTTGAAAGATGCTTTCATGTGAAACTTTTTGATAAACTCTTGAAAATGTTTTATTGGTGGGAATTCTCATTATTCCTTCATAAAGTCTTCGGTATTCCCATACGGCAAGTTTCGCATTATAACCCATTTTTAACATAGAGTTCATAAATTTCGCGTTTTTCATTAACCAAATTAATTTAAATGTGCCACTTTCTTTTTAACCCTTAACCAGAGGTTAGGACACTTAACTGCTGGTTAAAGATTAGTATTTCACCGGATATCTCTTGAAAAGTTAAGATAGGAATGTGAAATTGATATCTACCCATCTGCAAACATTTTCTTGCCATTATTATATAAACTTGGTCAAAAGCCACTTTTCACTTCTTTTTAGCAGCGAAACAGTTGAACATAGATATAGAGTATGCTATATGAAATCTGCTCAGAATTTTACGTAGAATCCGAATATGTAGTCATATAGACAAAGCGTGCCATTTTCAAAGGCAAAAGTTTGATTCGGTGCGCTTTTGTGGAACACTCTGTATTATAGGCAGGAACGTCAAATTGGTGAGAGCAGTTTGATTACCGGGAGTTGCCACGGGATGTGGCCCATCAGAACTCATCGTCCTCCCCCAGGCTGGAGAAATACCGAAGTACAAAGTCTGAAGCTGATCAATGACAATTTGTGGCAAGCGGGACTGCATTATATTAGCTGGCAAGAACGTCAAATTGGTGAGAGCAGTTTGATTACGGGGAGTGACGTCCCCGCCATTCCGAGTTGTTACGGGATGTGGCCCATCAAATTCCATGGTCCTCCCCCAGGCTGGAGAACACCGAAGTACAAAGTCTGGGGCTGATCAATGACAGTTTGTGGTAAGAGGAGCATTGTATTAGCACTATTAGCAGGCAGGAATGTCAAACTGGTGAGAGCAGGTTGATTAAGGGGAGTGGCGCCCTCGCCATTCCGAGTTACCACGGGATGTGCCCCATCAAGTCCAATCGTCCTCCTCCAGGCTGGAGAACATCAAAGTACAAACTCTGGAGCTGATCACTGGAGAGGGACCCAACAAACCCCATTCTTTACCCTGTCAGACTAGGGACCAACAAAGGAATGAGTCTGATATCGATGCTTCCAGTGGACGCGGCCTTAGACGCATACGCCTACTCGCATCTTCCTGTGAAAGACAACCCCGCCAGAACTGGGAAGTGCTAAATGGTTTTTATGAATCGCGTTCCGCTTCCGTGCTGGTGGTTCCGGATTCTACAGTAGGAATATATGGACATGATGGTGCTTCCAGGATCAAAATATTCCAGAGGTAAACTCGCCGGCCATTCGGTTCTCCGGGCGCCGAGTGGCCCTGGGAGCCCTTTATGCAGCATGTCACGTACAGCAAAGATACCGAACTCAATTTGTAAAAAAGAACCAGAATCTCAGAGAGGGGCGAATTCGCCGTCCTCCTGGATCTTCTTCTAACCACTAATCCTGACCAGTACACAATTACAGTTGATCCGCCATTAGGTACTTCCGACCACAAAGTTATTACAACGGTTTGTGAATTGCCACTTCTACAGAAGGATCCACCATTGCCTCGCAAAATCTGGCATTACAATTCTGCAAACTGGGACGATCTAAGGGAATTCTACCTAGATTAACCTTGGCATGACGTCTGCTTTGGCACTGACGACCCGTCAGTCTGCTGCAAAGAGATTACGCAAGTAATCTCCTCAGGAATGGAAGCATACATCCCAAATTCCCTCAAGTTACCGTCAGAAGGAAAAGCCTGGCTCGACAGAAGATGCGAAAGAGCTGTAGGTAGGCAACAGCAAGCCTACAAGTACTGGCAGCAAAATCCGACCGCTTAAAATCGCTGATCGACGAAACCAAGGACAAACACAATCAAATGATCAGGAATAAACTTCTGTAATGCTCAATGTATTTCTGTAGCACTGCTTTTCGTTTCCATAGTGAATCCAGTATTGACGGTATAAATGCATGCCTTCGGTTTGTTATGGGATGCTTTTTAGCGGAGTGCCGTCGCCGTCGGAGTATATTATTCCGTTTAATATAGGTAGCGTAATATGAGCGTTAGAATATGATGTTTTTCTATCATATAATTTATATTTTAATTGGAGCTTAAGATAAGCTTTTTAAATTTGGATTATACTTATCAGTAAATTATAATTTATATTATCGGAATTAAAATTAAATGGGAAAATATAAAAAATTTCAAAACGTCAGGGTAGGAAATGCTTTTGTGTTTTCATTATGTGCACGCCATTGGAGTAGAGCCAACTTTATTTGAGATGAGGGAAAGAGAACGCCGAGCCAACAATATAAGCTTTTTTGGTGTGGATGAGGCCAACGCAGAGGAGAAAGAGAGGGTGGATAAAGAAACTATAAGTAGAATGTATGTGTGACTTAATTTAAAAATACCGGAGGCTGCCAAGGTGTATAGACTTGGAAAGGAGGCATCAAATAAAAAAAAGTCAATAAAAGTAGTATTACCATCAAGACAGGGAGCATTGAAAGCTCTTAAAAATAGAAAAACATTGGAGGAAAAATTTCCTGGAGTTTATATTAAAGGTGATCAAACAGAAAAGCAACGGAAATACCTAAAGCAGACTTTGGCAGAGCTGGAAAGGAAAAAGAGTGAAGGACAATCAAACCTGATAATACGTTAATGGCATTCCCAAAATACTAGAAAAACTTGCAAAAAATTAAGTCTGGTTGAGGTAGTTGAGATTTCATTTTGGTATAGCAACCTCAGTTCAGTGGTAAACAAAATTGATGAATGGAAGGCAAGGGTAATTACAAAAAGTCCAACAATTGTCATGCTAACAGAAACATGGCTAAGGGATGGATTAGATGACAGCATCATAAATCTAGCAGGTTACAGAATCTTTAGAAGTGATCGGCCAAACCAAAAAAGAGGAGGCAGAGCATGTATTTTTGTTAAAGATGAAGTAGACGGGCATGAAGTGAGATGTAGTCTGTCTCAGAAATACTTAACAGATGTGCAAATAGATGCAGTTTGGTTAGATATACAAATAGCCAAAATCAAAGCCCTTTTAGCGTGCATCTAGTAACTACAACAGATGAGAAAGCCAATACCCAAATGGTCTCCACGATCAGAACAGCATTTACCATAAAAAAACCAACATTTATAATCGGAGATTTCAACCCTAACATAAATTGGGACAACCTCACAGTTTCCCCACTAGATAAGAAAACTCACGACTTCATGGATATGTACCAAGAATCAGGTGCAACTCAAATAATAAATTTTCCAACTCGTTTCCGTAACAATCAGAGTTCTCTGCTAGATTTGTTTCTTTGCAGTGACACAAAGCGATCATGCTATTATTACTGCCAAAAACACAGCTTAAACTTCCACCAAAGCCAACTCATAAAGTCCAGAGAAGAAACTTCTACACTGCAGACTACAACAAAATGATTGACTTTATCAGACAACAACCTGAAAGCTTAAATGTGTCTAAATATGAGAACTATGAAGAGTGTTGCACATGGACAGATACCATTGAGGTCAGTACGAGTAAACCAACAGAAGCCATGGATAAACCAGAAAATATTCAGAAAAATCAACAAAAAAAGAAAGTTATGGGATAAATACAGAGGCAACAGAACAGAAGAAAATTACAGTGTCTATACAATACAGAACAATGCTTTAAAACAGAAACTAGATGAGGCAAGAAAAAGATATGTTAATGCTGACTCGCCCAAAACAGTATTTAATTATATAAGCAGAAATCTGAATTCAAAAGTGACCACAATTACAATTACTATGAAGGACCCCATAACAAATGAGCTTTTAAACAGCAAAACTATGGCTGAAAAGTTTGATCAGACCTTCTCTCAGAAAAACTTTACTCTCCCTGTTTTGCCAGACCATACAAGGGTTGAACGCTCCTTTGAGTTAAGAATCTTCAATGAGGAAAAGTCAAACAAGCCCTTAAGTGTATGAAAAAAGATTCCAGTCCAGGCCCGGATGAGATACCTACAATTGTGTTGCAGAATTGTAGTGAGTCAATTAATTTGTGACTATCTGAAGCTATGCAGGAGTGTCTAACCCTTGGAAAAGTTCCTCAGCAGTGGAAAAAATCGATAGTCACTCCACTATTCAAGAAGGGCGACCGTCACAAGCAACAAAACTATAGGCCTATTAGTTTGACATGCAATCCACTAAAATGCATGGAAAAGATTATTGTGGCAAAACTGACATAATTTTTCTTCGAAGAAAATCTCATACCACCCTCACAACATGGATTTCTCTCTAAACGTTCTACAACAACAAATTTGTTAGAATGTCTTCAAGGCTGGACAGACAACTGTGACAAATCCCAGCCCACAGACCTAATATATCTAGATTATGAGGCATTTGACAAAGTCCCGCATAGTCTACTTCTCTGTAAGTTGGAGCATTTTGGAGTGAGAGGCCAACTCTTAACACTAACCTGCTGTATGAGAGATTTTATCAAGTGAGAGTAAATGGTGTGTTGTCAAGTGATCACCTTGTGAGTAGTGGACAGTGGCGTAGCTACCGGGTGGGCACGGTGGGGCAAGGCCCCACGGCGCCGAGAGAAATTAGGCGCCGCGCCGCCGCTCCGAATTTATAAATATGCATGCTAACAATGCTGTATATGCGGAATGTTATCATTTATACGCTTATTCTAAAAAGGTTTGCATTACTCTCGCCCCCGGTAAGGCCCGTAAATCGACGCCCCTGGGATAAAGTTTAGTTACCATTTCTATAACAAATATGAAAAATAACCAAAACCAAAATTATGAAGCATTTTTAGATACTTAAAGAATTTTTTCCGGAAAATGCCTATTTTTACCCAGTGTGCGCCGCTCCGAATTTATAAATATGCATGCTAACAATGCTCATGGTAATTAGCAAACATAACAACTGGTAATTAATGCTAAGCTAATTCAAAGAGTTACTAATTACACATATATAGGTACTACAATTAATGAGCAAAGGGATCACTCTGAACAAGTAAAGTGCCGCATAGAAAAAGCAAGAGCCACTTTTGTTAAAATGGGGAATTTGTTTAAGAGCAGAGACCTTAATTTACACACCAAACTAAGACTGCTTAAATGTTATCTGATCTGTGCCGAGTCTTGGACATTGACAGAAGCGTCCACAAGGAAAATTGAAGCATTTGAGATGTGGCTATACAGAAGAATTCTTAGAATTTCCTGGGTTGATCACGTTTCCAACTAGTCAGTTCTGGAAATGCTTCAAAAAGAGCCCGAAATAATAGACATAATTAAAACAAGAAAGTTAGAATATTTCGGACACATAATGAGAAACCAAAAAAGATATGGTCTGCTTCAGTTGATACTCCAGGGAAAGGTTTCTGGCAGAAGAGGACCTGGAAGGCGCAGAATCTCTTGGTTGAAAAACCTTAGAACTTGATTTTCCCTGTCAACACGAGGACTGTTTACAGCAGCAGTCAGTAAGGTTCAAATTGCCTTGCTTGTCGCCAACATCCGAAACGGATAGGCGGGATAGGCACATTCAGAAGAAGAACAATGCTCATGAGCTTAACTGAACTTTTAAATTAATTTAATTATAATACAATCAAAGACCAAGGACCAAAATATGTATTAAACTTTTTATCCATTTTGTGTCACGGTATTTATTATTTATTCTACGTGGAATGAAAATAATAATAATAATAATGAATGAAGTTCTGCGAGCCCAGCTATAATTATGAAGAAATTAAGTCCGAGGCTTTAGCGCTTTCAAAAACTGGGGAGTAGAAACAAACAGCTTTCACAGAAAAATGCATTGCATTAAAGTACCAAAAAATGTTTTCGATGAAATTATATATTATACGGGGTGTCCCATAATTAATGGTACACAGTAAAACTGCAGATTCTTTGGGTAAAAATATTGAGATTTGGCCAATCTTAGCTTAGTTCAAAAGTTGATAATAACCGAGATACAGGGTGTCCAAATTAAAATTTTATTTTCCATTTTCCTAATTAACTTATTTTTGAGCCATTATTTTTGCATGCAATTTTCTGATTAGGGGTTGTTTGAGACGAGGAATTTGAATTTTTTAATAATTTTATTGTATATTGTAGAGGGCGCTCTCTGCGGCACTCTGATTTCATAAAAACTAATGTAACTTTTTTGTGCTTTTTTGTGTATTTACGATTTTATTAAAGGTATCACTTTTCTCATAATTTTTACATAAAAAAGGTATACCTTGTAAATATCGCTCTGAGCAACTGTTTTCGAGATATTTGCATTTACATTTTCTAATGCATTCGTTTAGATTTTGGTTTGAATGTGCAATTTTTGAAAGTAGACTTTGATGATAAAAACAATAACAATGAAAGCGCTTTGAAACCTTATTCTGTCACACTTTCTTAGGATAGGTTAAAATTGTGGGTGATTTTAGAGTTTTTGAAGAAACTGTTATTAAAAGTTAAGTTAAAAATGCCACGGCATAACTTGTTTTCTAACGAAGAAATGCGAGACATGGTATGCTTGTATGGACGCAGAGCACATCGGCGATATTTGGAAATTTATCCAAATCGAAGGCAGCCAGATTTTAAAATGTTTAGAAATCTTTACGACAGACTGGGCGAAACGGGATCCTTTCGTACCAAACGTAATGATGCGGGACGCCCTAAGAATATTACACCCGAGCAGGAAGAGGAAATACTACTTCGCGTAGCTGAGAACCCGGAAAGTAGCACACGACGTATGGCTGTTGATACTCCAGTAAGTAAATCATCCATTTCTAGAATTTTCAACAAAGAAGGTCTCTATCCATACCACTTTACACCTGTTCAGAATTTGTTGGCCTTTGATCTTCCAGCCAGATTGGAATTTGCACAATTCTGCCTACCCAATGTTTTTGAATAAAGTTTTATTCAGCGATGAAGCAACTTTCACACATCTTCAATTTTAGAAATAAACATGTGTGGGATTTTGAAAATCCCCACGTAGTAACCGAACGCCATTTTCAACATAAATTTAAAATAAATGTTTGGTGTGAACTTATTGACAATTACATCTTGGGTTCTATCGAGCTACAACATAATTTAAACGGACAACTCTTCTGCAAAATCAGCTCCCAGACTGTTTGGATGATCTTCCGTTAGAGCTAAGAAGAAATATGTTTTTCATGCAAGATGGTGCCCCAGCACACTTTTCCAGAATTTTCAGAGATTACCTAAATACTACATTTCCTAACCATTGGATTGGTCGTGGAAGTCAAACGCCTTGGCCTGTTCGAAGTCCCGATTTCAACCCCCTTGATTTTTGTGTATGGTTATACATGAAATCACTTGTTTATGAAGAGACGACCAATACTCGGCAACAACTATGGCAAATAATTCTGAATGCGGCGGAATCGTTTCAAAACGATCACCTTTTATTTAAAATCAGGCGGTTGTTCAATAAGCGGGTAAATAAATGCATTTGAGTTAACGGCAACCACTTTGAGCAATTATTATCAAAATCAGATCTCTTTTTTTGGAATTGATAGTTTTATTTTTATGTAATTATTTCTGTTATTTCAAATATTATACCTATGTATTTTCATTAGTGGCCGTTTAATTTCCTAGTAGTGTAGCATTTTCAAATTTTGGCATGAACAAATGCTACTGTTTTGCTTGATTTATTTTTATTTACAAACACAATTTAGTTTGGATTATTCGATATAGGTATAGGGTACATTACCTTGTTTTGTCTTGAAAGGTATTGAATTTATTTTCTATATTTACATTTATAATGTACTACACATGCATGAGATGTCCATAACAACAAGGCTGATTTTTGTCCCTTGCAGAGTCGAAGGTACTCGACTAGGCCTCGGAAACTTCTTTTATAGGTTCTGATTGTGCATTCCAATTTTTCAGGCTATTGTCATTGGATTTAAATACTTGAGCTCTCTTTTATTTACTCGGGAAAACGCTCACAAGCCTTTCTTTGATCTAAAAGTTAATAAAAACTTAACAATTTGTTCGATACAAATGTACTCTTGAGTTTGTTATTATTTTAAATCAATTCTTAGCGGTACATACCTCAAACGATTTGGAGATCATATAAGTCGTCTGATGTAGATTATAATTCGTTTATTTGATTGTGTTTTGGTTTATTGTTTCCTTTTGGTTTATTTGTCTTTCGAAGAGATTTCGTGTTTTCATTTCTTGTGTCAAAGTGTCATTCACCTATCGATCTATCAGTGACAAGGCACACCATATGTTTTTGACAGTTAAAATTAGACATGTTCTAGAATCGACGTCTTAAATAACGATTCCTTTTAAGGTGTATTTACTTGACCTTGGCGAATATGGTCTAGAGCAGTGATGTGGATGCGCTCGGACTCGTTATTTCAACTAAATTAGGTTGGCAGCAATGTTTAGGGTTCAAAGTGCGAAACAGGTCCCAGTTTCTTTCTTTTTGGCGCCGTGTCGTCTAGGTGACGGGTCGAAATCCCGTTGTGGCTTCGTCGAGGCCGAGGTGTAAATCCTCATGGACTGGTTCTAATAATTGGGGTCATTATTTTATGATATTTATGCTACGTTTAAGTTTTTGACTCGAACCAGGGCCATGGAGGTTACCTATATTAGTTTTTGTTGAGTTACTGGAATCCGACCTCCACGTGGTAAGTCACAAATTTTTTCGTGCAGTTTTTCAGTGGAATTAATTGTATTTTCCAATTATTCTAGAAGAATTTATGTATTGCTGTTGCTCTCATGTTCCTGATCATTGGAATGGTCGATTATTGTTTTTGGAGAAATCTCTAGAATGGACACTGTTGGTTTTGTTCGACTGGCTATTACCAGGCTATAGGCCCTATAGATAGTTCTATAGGTAAGATGAAAAACTAGTTAGGTTATGAGTAATCATTTCAGTGTAAGATATTTACTTTTTGCTTAGACAAACAATTGTTTTTAGGGTTCTCTCCACGGGTACCGCTCTGGCACACGTATATCGCTTTGCCTAACTGCGATATCCTATCCAGCGTGTTTTTTTTTTTGGTTTACTTGCGTGTCTTAGAGTTATTAAACCACCATTTGCATGTTATGCCCTTGTTGTTATCATTGGCTGGATGTGGCGTACTAAGTTTGGAGAAGTCAGTTTCTGATTTGAAGTGATTTGGAGTTGTATGGACCGTACATATACTCATACTGGTATTTATTTGGAGAGTATTGTAAGATAGAGAATACCTACTTCATAAGTTGTAAGTTGTCATCATTTTATTTGTAAGGCTGTCTCGGCAAATTTAAATTATCTGTAGATTGAATGATTACAGACAAATTTGATTTTATATTATTGCGGCAGAATAAAATTCATGAATTTTAAACCCTGCGCTATCTACCATCATTCTAGTGACCTATTATTGGGTATGCGGAATATTTGCCTAACAGTTTATATTTGACACCGTTGTTGATAATAGTCAATATTATGTAAGTTTCATTTCTATTGCTTTATTGTTGATACATGTGATTGTAATTGTATTATATCATTGTTATTTTATATCAAGGTATCTCCTCATTAGTAGGGAAAGAATAAAGTATTTATTTTGGGGAAATATTATGCCTTATTGAAAAGCTCCTCCAAGAATTACTTTTCAGCATTTAACAACTTTATGGATTTTTCTTAGTTGAGTCAAAGTTAACTAAGTGGTGCCCAAATATTTTTACTAAAGTGTACCGAGGATCCACGAACCTAGCTCTCCACTACATTACTGGCTGCCGTTCGCATCTATAGGTAGGTTTTCTAAAAGGACTCAGGAAAAGTTGCCATAGAGAAGTGACGCCTCAACGTGCTGGCTCGAGTACACTTTAATTTCAATTGTATCTTATTTTTATTTTATATTTGGAGAGGTGGCTCAATAAATTTCCCTTGCATAATATTGACTACTTAGATATTTTGATTGAACTTACACGCTTTGGTTAACTTAAGGTGTATTTTTATTATATTCTCTGATTTTTGCATACCAATTTGAAATTTGATGTATTACAGTATACAGGGTCCTGCAAAACTTTGAAGTTTGTTAAATTACAGTGTCTTATTCTTGTGTAACGAATTTTGAGCCAATATATCGATTTATATTTTGATTTTTGATAAAGTTTTGAACTGTTTTTGAACATTTATTTTTTTTTAAATATCATAATGGAGGAAGTCTTTCGAATTAATCATCTTTTGGATTATGAGCTAGATTATGAACTAAAAATTAGAGCGATAGTAACTCAACGTGTAGTAGCAGATAAGAGAAAAATATTGAATGCTTTATTATATAAAGAACGTGAATCAAAGAAATCACAGATATCTGAAGCATTAGTTGGACTGTTAGATTTTGATTTTGAAAAAGCTGAAATAGATAGGTCTCTAAACTCAATTTCTAATATAATTGCTGACTTTGAGGGTACCTCACAAGATTCTGTGTTTTTACGAATGAAGTCTCGTTTAGTTCATGTATCTAATCGAATACGTAGGTTACCAGTACCGCATAACAATGATGAAGCAGATAAGTACAAAAAAGAATCTCTTGCAACCTGCCTCACATTAGAAGCAGATTTATTTGATAAGATAAGTAATGATTTAAATCAACCATCTACTTCAACTAGTTCTAATTTTCAACAACCTATAATTCATGTAGCAGCTCCAATTGTTAATTGTTCAGGGAATATTCAGCCCATAGGGGATTGGCAAGTTAAATTTAATGGCGATGCTCAAAATTTATACAACTTTTTGGAACGTATCTCAGAATTAGCTCAAGCTCGGAAAGTTAAAGATGAAGATTTATTTAATTCAGCAGCTGAACTCTTTATAGGTGACGCTTTTATTTGGTTTAAAAGTATTAAAAATTCAGTAGATTCTTGGCAATCTTTAGTTGTTCGTTTAAAGAAAGATTTTTTTCATTCAGATATAGAAGATGATCTTTGGGATCAAATCAAGCATAGAAAACAAAAGCGCAATGAGACGGTAGCCGTATTTATAGCTCATATTCAGATTTTATTTTCTCGTTTATCAAATTCACCTGCAGAAGTAACAAAAATTAAACATATTAGAAGAAATTTATTACCAGATTATATAACGCAGTTAGCTTTGGTTGAAGTTAATACGGTAGAGGAATTATCTCAACTTTGTAGAAAATTGGAAGAAGCTTCCTATTTGAGAAGTAAAAGTAATCCTGTTCAGGAAATTAATCATTTAGATTCAAGTCAATCCTCAGGAAATCATTCTGGTAACTTTAGGGATAGTGATGAACATAATGACGTTCAGTCTAAGCATACAATTAGTAAATTTGATAAAAATAAAACTAAATATTCTAACAAGAATTCAAATAGAAATAAACCTAGTTTTAAAAATAAGGGACTTGAACGGAAATTTAATCATAATAAAGATAATGTAAAGAATCATAATAGAGGTAATAAGGATTCCTCTTCTGAAGGTAACATAGATGTTACAGTGCAAAGTAAAGTTGTTTGTTGGAATTGCGGTATACCTAATCATTTATATAACAACTGTATGTTAAAGCGTAAAGTATTTTGTTTTAAATGTGGTTTGAAAAATGTTAGAGTTGATGCTTGCCCAAAATGTTCAAAAAACGAGTAAGGGGTGTGCATAGGCGAGGCCGTTGCACTAAACCCAGAAATAAGTCCTCACATTCAAATAATTCTTATTTTAATAAACTTGAATGGGAAAATTGGCTCAAATTCATTCCTGATTTTTATAAAAAAATTTCGAAAAAAGAGTTGTCTCCACTTTTAGTTAAAAAGCCTTTAGATAATCGTCCTTATGTTTCGGTTAAGTTATTTGATCAGGAGATTATAGTATTGTTTGATTCAGGAGCTACAGCTTCCGTGGTAGGTAATAAAGGATTAGATATTTTGAGACGTTTCGACTTAAAGGTGTATCCGGCTTCTTTAAAGAATATTAGTACTGCGGATGGAACCGAGAAGGCTGTTGAAGGGTTAGTTGACCTACCCATAGTAATTGGTGATATTTGTCAGGTTATTACCGCTTTAGTAGTTCCTTCTCTTCCGCAAAATTTTATTTTTGGATGCGACTTTGCTAAACAGTTTAGGATTTCTGTAAATTTTAAGGATAGTTCATGGCAAGTTCAAAGTAGATTGATTAATTCTGGAGTTAAAACTGTTGATAGTTTTTCGGATTTTATTTTTAACCCCTTATGCTCTCTGGAAGATCTCTCGAGTTTTGAAAAGATTCAGGCTGAAAGGGCTATTGCTTCATTTGATAAAATTGACAGTAAGAACCGCCTTGGTAGGACGAATAGATTAACTTTAAGTATAGATACAGGTGATGCTAAACCATTTCACAAGAAACCTTTCCCTTTATCTCCATATATGTCTCAGATTTTGAATAGGGAGGTGGATGAAATGTTACAGCTAGGTGTTATAGAACCTTCCCAAAGTCCTTGGTCCTCACCAGTTTTTTTAGTAAAGAAATCAAGCGGCGAATACAGACTAGTATATGATGGTCGTGCTCTAAATAGTGTAACAAGGTTCGATAGTTACTGCTTACCGAATATAGACAGAATTCTAAGTTCCTTACGTAATGCAAAATATATTTCATCTATAGATTTACGCAAAGCATTTTGGCAGATTCCATTGGATGAAAGCTCAAAAGACAAAACTACATTTAGCATTGTAGGACGTGGTTCATTTAGATTCTGTGTCGTACCTTTTGGTTTATGCAATGCAGCACAAACACAGCAACGTTTAGTTGATGCTATTTTTGGTCCACGGTATGAACCGTTCATCTTTACTTATTTAGATGATATTTTGGTCTGTAGTCCTGATTTTGATCATCATGTTAAGCTTTTATCCGAAGTTAGGGATAAACTGAAAGAAGCGAATCTTACCGTCAATATGGAAAAATGTGAATTCTTTAAGACTTCTTTAAAATTCCTAGGTTATATTGTTGGTGCAAATAGTTTGCGTACAGATCCTGAAAAGGTATCTGCAATGGTGAATTATCCTCGTCCGAAAACAGCTACCGAAGTTAAAAGATTCATAGGTTTATGCTCTTGGTATAGACGATTTATTAAGGATTTTTCTAGTTTGGTGTCTCCAATTAATGATTTGTTGAAAGGACGTAGAAAATCCCAGCCAATAGCATGGACAGATGCTGCCGAGTCTTCCTTTGTCACGATAAAGCAATTATTAGTTTCTGCCCCAATTTTGTCACAGCCAGATTTTTCGAAACCTTTTATTATACAGTCTGATGCTAGTAATACTGGTTTAGGAGGTTGTCTTACTCAGGAAATTGATGGAAAAGAACATGTTATCGCCTATGCTAGCAGGTCGTTGTCTAGAACAGAGAGAAATTACTCAGTTGTTGAGAGAGAATGTCTAGGTGTAATATTTTGTATTGAAAGATTTAGGATGTGGATCGAAGGTGCTCCTAAGTTCAAAGTTATAACGGATTGCTATTCTCTCCTTTGGCTTAATAATCTTAAGAATCCAACTGGAAAATTAGCTAGGTGGGGTGTTCGTCTTCGACAACATAATTTTGAACTTGTGCATAGAAAAGGTGTAGATAATGTAATTCCAGATGCTCTTTCTCGTACTCATTCTGCTGATCCAGATGAGACTGTGCCAAACATTTCTGTATTAAATCCTTTTAATGTTGATATCGACCGCATTGATCCTTGGTATAATGATCTTAGAGAAAAAATTATGAAGAATCCAGAAAAATATCCACAATGGAAAGTAGAAGATGATTTTGTTTTTAAATTTGTGCCTAACAATCTTCCTATGAATGTTAATCTTCCCGAATGGAAAGTTTTAGTTCCATCTCCTCAGACCTCTGAAGTAGTTGAGCATTGTCATTCTCCACCCACATCAGGTCATTTCGGTTTCTACAAGACTTTGAACCGTGTTCAAGAATTTTATTATTGGCCTAAGATGAGGCGTGATGTTTTGAAGTTTGTGAGATGTTGTTTAAGTTGTGGAGCACAAAAGGCTTCAAATTCTGCTCGAATGGGTCTCATGGGAAGTGAGAAAAAGGTAAACCTTCCTTTTGAATGTATTGCAGTTGACTTAATGGATCCTTTTCCTAGGTCGAAAAAGGGTAATAAATGGCTATTAGTTATTGGAGATTGGTTTTCCAAATACACATTCCTATATCCTTTGCGTAGTTCCAAGTCTCCACATATAGAGAATATTTTAGAAAATCAGATATTTTTGGTTTTTGGATGTCCACAAGTGCTTATATGTGACAATGGTTCTCAATTTATTTGTAAAAGCTTTAAGAATCTATGTCAAAAATATGAAGTTTCTATCAGGTATAATGCACTCTATTCAGCGCAATGTAATTTTGTTGAACGAAATAATAGGACAGTAGGAACTGCAATTAGGAGTTATGTTAATGAACACAATGAGTGGGACAAGGAAATATCAAAAATTCAGCAGGCTATTAATACTTCTAAACATGAAGTCACACATTTTACCCCAGCCTTTTTAGCTTTTGGTAGACACCCACCCTTAACAGGCAAATTTTATTCGGAGGCTGATAAGCATAATAATCAGGATATAGAGATAACTCCTGGTGATAGGGATTCGTATGCTGCAAACCTGCAGGGTCTTAAAGATATTTTTGTTGATGTTAGGAAACGACTGCATTCAGCATACCAGAGGAATTCTCAGGCCTATAATCTTCACAAACGAGATTTTTCTTTCAATGTTGGTGATTATGTTTGGCGAAGAAATCATGTTTTATCTAGTGCACCAAATCAATTTAGTGCTAAGTTAGCTCCAAAATATATTCTTTGTAGAGTACATAAAAAGGTCTCGAAATTAGTGTATGAACTAAAAAATATTAATGGTACTAAAGCTGGGAAATGGCATATTAAGGATCTTAAAGTTTATACTGGTGTCGAGGCTGATTCCTTAAGTACTAGTTCGGACACTTCAGATTAAGTATAGTTTTATCGAGACATCTTTGGTAATCAAATTTGTAGAACTGCTTTCATGTCTCGATGCATTGCTTTCTTTTGAAAGCTTTGCTTAATTTATTTTGGTGAAGCGTTATGTTTTTTTTGAAGTAAATACAAAAGCAAGATTACTATTGTTTTTGGTTCAGTTTAGAGTAGGCTTCCAATTATCGTTTATAGTATTTAGCTACTGGAAGTACTACTAGTACTCTTGCATACTACCGTGTCAGGATGACTGAAATTAACAAATTTTTTGTTATTTTTTGAGTGCCTTTCATGGCCGTTGTTCCGTTGAGGACATTGTTAGTTTCAGGGATATACCTGTTGTGTTTTGAGTTCCATTATATTGGATTTGATTAGGCAAAAAAGGTGCTTTTTGGGAAAATATTTCATTGTTTTGATTTTTGCCTAATGCCTATTATTGATACTATGCAGTTATAGTATTTCAGTATGCTGAGTGATGCGCACACTCACATACAAGTTTGAGTGATTCTTTTGGATATACCTTGCTAAGGTGATATCAATTTTGATTATGATGTTGGGTTCGCTTACAGTGATCTGATTATATTTAAGCCAATGTGTTTGAAACAAATCTGACTTATGTTATGGCGTTTAATCTGATTACTGGATATTTGTAAGCTGAATATTGACATGTATAGTGTTATGATGTTGTTTATTGGAGAAGTTATAGTTCTAAGTGACTTTAGTCTTCTGACGTTTAAAATATTGTTAATGATTTAGCAATTTTGTCTTGATTACATTACCGTGTAGTGCCTTGGCTACTGATTATTTTTGAATGGACCTTACCTATTTGTGATTAAACCCCATTTGTGACCTAACTGATTATGACCTTTCTCGATTCTGTTATTTTGACTTTACCCTATTTTGTTCCCTTCAAGGCGGGTGATACACGAAGTTATCAAGAGTCAAAAATAATTCAGAATGCATCTACATAGGATATAGATCTCGGTAATGATAATTTTCTTTTGAATTAAACAACCCCTGGGTATTATTTTAGTAAATAGCCTATCATTTGAGCTAGTCTATTTTTTTTTAGGAAGGGGGTAGTGTAGCATTTTCAAATTTTGGCATGAACAAATGCTACTGTTTT
>JAEQML010059162.1:0-29022 GCA_016904865.1 Pissodes strobi
CAGCTTGGGTGGTAGCGGGCCTCACAAATAACGCAGATTACAGGATCTAATGCCCTTTTTTTGCAGTATTTACACTTGTTTTCACTATTTCTACTTTGAGAATTGGAATGACTGCCATCCATTTCCTAACCTCAAACCAATTAATTTATTTAGTACTTACATGCAAACCACAGAGCAAAGCTCCAAATGGTACGAAAAGAGGTAAAACAATTAATCGTAGGACATTATTTAAAACATTTGCAACACTTAACATTCAATACATATTCGATAATAAAACGTGTAAGAAGAATAAAAAAAAAAGTTCAAGACACAATACGCTTCAGTGAGTTGAGACTTATGTTAAAAATATCTAGGTGATTAAACTTGTCGTTGTACATTGCAACCATTCGATCCACAAATGCTCTTTGTCCGTAGTTGGTTCGGTGATAATGTTGGTGGAACAGTTGTTGGTGTCTTAAAGTTCTCGCTGGTATCTTGAGGTATAGGAGTCTCAGTAAATCGGCACAATCAATCTTCCCGTTGATCAGTTTATGAAGAAAAAACAGAAGCTGGTTCTCTCGTCTAGCTTGCAGCGATTTAAGACCGCAGAGCAGGAGTCTAGTGTCATAGGACAAATCGCGATAGGGGAAACGATGTTTATACAATATTTAACAAATTTATTCTGCACCCTTTCGAGCCTAGATATGTGACACTGGTACTGCGGGGACCAAATGGTGCTGCAGTATTCAAGTATACTGCGCACTAGAGAGTTGTAAAGTGTCGTAATTGCCCTGGTGTCCGTCATCAGTGCAGTGTTCCTCTTTATAAATCCAAGCAGCCGTAAGCCTCTCGAAACTATTTGATCCACATGTAAAGTGATCTTTGTCAAACAACACCCCTAGATCATTAAAGACAGTTACCAATTCCAGAGTCTCACTATCGATGGTGTAATTGTGGTCAATTTGATTCATCCCCTTGTAAAAGCTCATTTTTTTACATTTCTTGACATTCAGTTTTAGGCAGTTTTTCTTGCACCATAAAACCAGGCGCTCCAGATCTTGTTGGAGTCCGGTGGACGATGTTTCCGCAATATTATAAAATTTTAAGTCATCGGCGTACATAAGAAAGTCCGATTCTTCAAAACATGACGAGATGTCGTTGACAAATAGGGAAAACAGAACTGGACCAATGTGGGACCCCTGAGGCACACCCGACAACACCTGGATCTCCTTAGATGTAGCCCCGCCCATGAGTACACGCTGCCGACGATCCGACAGGTAGCTTGCAACCCAGTTCAAGTAGTGAGAGCCAATTCCAATCTTTGAGAGCTTTATGAGAAGCAGCTCATGGCAAACACTATCGAACGCCTTAGATATGTCCGTGTATATAACATCGACTTGCTTTCCCATCTCCAGACTGGTAACTAGGAAATTTTGATACACCGCTAGGTTGGAATTTGCTGAACGCCCCTGGAAAAAACCGTGCTGATTTTCGGTTATGTAGTTTCTGTAGGTACGGAAGATCTCATCTGTCAGAATTGATTCCAAAATCTTCGGCAACGTGGATAGCATTGATACACCTCTGTAATTACCGATTTCGGTCCTATCGCCGGACTTGTAAATGGGAAAAAGGGTGGAATGCTTCCAGAAAGTTGGGAAAACTCCTTTGTTGAATGTTTTTTGGAAGATGGTGCAGATTGGTGCAGCAAGCGACTGCGAACAACGATTTAAAAAGATAGGTGGAATTCCATCTGGGCCGGCGTTTTTACTGCAGTCAAGCTCCTTGAGCTTCGATGTAACTTCGACTATGGTGAATTGATGCTGGAGTAGCGTGCTGCCCTGCACAATAGTCTCGTGTATTTCAGGATCCCGGTGTGATCGTGATGCAAATTGGGGGGAAACAATGAATTCCACTGATGTAAACCTTATTCTTTCTAATATTATATCAAATTGTACTAAGGTCATTGATGAAATATCACCCATCAGGGTACTTTACAGGAAAAGTAATAATGTTCCTTGGTTTGATGCGGAATTAAAACAGGCGAGTATGAAAAAGAACAAATCATATAGAGAATTCAAGAAATCCCAGAATGAAGTGGAGAAATCAAATAAATGGAATGATTATAAGTGTGATAGAAATTATTATGTTAATTTGGCTAAGCATAAGAAACAATTGTACTTTTATAATAAAATTGATTGTCATCGAAACAATAGTAGACTGATGTGGAAAACACTAAAACAACTGGTTAATCATGAAAATAAAGGGTTCAGTCAGGGTTGCATTAAATTTGGGGATGAAATAGTGCAGGGTGATTTTCATAGGATTGCTAATGAGTTTAACAGCTTTTTTGTTAATAGTGCCGTGGAAATAATAAATAGCATTCCCACATCTGAAAATTGGGTCGATGGAGGTTTACCTGTGATAAGCTCTAGGTTCAATGCTTTTGCTCCTATATCTCTACAGGAATTAAAAGTAATAGTAAACTCCCTTGATAATAAATCTAGTGTGAATGATATATTAAATGCAAAAACTTTAAAACAGATTTTTGATGTGATGGGTCATGTTTTTGTACATCTGGTAAATACATCATTGGTAAATGGTTGTTTCCCAGAGGGGCTGAAATGCTCAATTATAACCCCTATACCTCAAGTATAGTTGGGCACAACACAGCACCATTCTGCCTATGACATTTGTGTACCATGTCTTGCTGAGACTGATAACTTAAAATTTGAGTCTTTCTACTTTGATTTTAAAAACTGTAACTTTCCCGTGATAAATGACTACTTGCACAATGTCAATTGGGATGAATTATTTTTTGGAAAAAATATTAATGCAGTTGTTGAAATTTTCTATAATATTTTATATGATGTGCTTAATCAGTTTGTACCAGTCAAGCAGTGCAAGTCAAGTAATTTTCCAGTTTGGTTTTCGGGGGAGCTTCGTGATTTGGTGGTAAAGAAAAAGATTGCTCATCGTCTTTATAAAGAAAGTGGTTCCGACCATAATTATAGAATTTTTTCTACTCTGCGGGAAAGCTGTAAGGCCACTTGCTATACGAACTATCTAGATAATATAGAACAAAAAATACATACTAATCCCAGGCTATTCTGGCGATATATTAATGATGCACGCAGTACCGATGAGTACCCTAACTCAATGTTTTTGGGCGATCAATCGGCGGTGGGTGGTGAACGGATTGTGAATTTGTTTGCCAAGCATTTTTCAGCCACTTATACCAGTGAGAATGTTCAGGTTACTGATTTCGTAGCGAATAAGACTGTAGATATCTCATCTGTGTTTATAACAGTGAGTGCTGTTTTTGATTGTATTAGCGATTTAGGAATGTCCAATTCTCCTGGTCCAGATGGCCTGCCACAGGTTTTTATAAGAAGTTGCATTTACTCGTTATGTAAACCTTTGCATTTTATATTTAATTTATCACTTAAGGACGGTTATTTTCCTGATTATTGGAAAACAAGTTATTTGACTCCGGTTTTTAAATCAGGTAACAGGCAAGATATCAGTAATTATCGAGGTATTGCAAAACCATCAGTCATACCTAAACTCTTCGATAGGCTTGTATCGGACCGGTTGATTTGGACGTGTAGAGAGCTTATTGTAGATAACCAGCACAGTTTTGCAGAGGGAAGATCGACCGTTACAAATCTGCTCATTTATGAGCAGTTCTTGTTGAAGGCCTTCGAGAGAGGGTTGTGTGTTGATAGTATTTACACCGACTTCTCGAAGGCTTTTGACAGGGTAAATCATAAACTATTGTTACATAAGTTGAGTGTTCTTGGCTTTGGTGATTCGGTGGTAGGATGGATACGCAGTTTTCTGTCTGGGCGACGCCAATGCGTGCGCATAAATAACTATATTTCGAGTGAAATATGTGTTCTTTCGGGAGTCCCACAGGGATCTCATATCGGTCCTTTGTTATTTGATTTGTTTATAAATGATATTGGTAATTCTTTTATTCATTCCAACTGTTTACTGTTTGCCGATGATCTGAAGCTGTTCAGGTGCATTGGGTCTGAGTCTGATGCTCTCGACTTGCAGTGTGATCTTGATAGATTGTTTGTTTGGTCTCGTCATAATGGTCTTGACCTCAATGTTAAGAAATGTTTTTCTATCTCTTTTGGTCGATCTGACAACACAACTAAGAATAAATATGTTTTGAATGGTGCTGTTTTGGAGTCGGTTTCAGAGATCCGCGACTGGGGAGTGATTCTCGACAGTCAATTAACTTTTAAATCACATGTTAATAAAATTGTTCGGGAAGGGTTTAAAAAACTGGGTTTTATCTCTAGATACGGAAGTGACCTTAGTGCTCAATCATTTAAGCTGTTGTATTGTTCATTGGTGCGTTCGGGTCTCGAATATGCATCTGTCGCTTGGTCACCTTATTATCAGTGTCAGATCGACTCTTTGGAGAGTGTTCAACGTAGGTTCTTGCGCAAGTTGGCTTTTAAGGCGCACATTCATATTTATAATGATACTAATTATTCAATTAATTATAATATAGTAATGCGAGACTTTAATATGGTTGAGTTGAGTCAGCGACGACAACGTGCTGATGTTCAGTTTATTTTTAAGCTTCTTAATGGCTCTGTCTGCGCTCCGCAGTTACTTCGTGAGATTAATTTCAATACTGTTCATAGAACTAGGAATAGTACTATGTCAGGGTTCCGTTCCACAATACTAACTATGGCTTTTATAGCCCAATAACTCGCATGGTTCGCTGTCTCAACACCGTTGGGTTGGACCCCTTTGGGTTGGACCTATTAACATTTAGAAAGCGGTTGGATCGGCTACTTCCTATCAATTAGGTTGTGTTTTGTATCAATTTCTGTTCTGTATCTATTTCTGCATTTGTTACTATACTGATTTGGTTACTATAATGATTTTATATTTTGGCTGCTATTGTTTTCACTAATTTTATGATTGCTTTTATAATTGTATTAACTGTATTGTTATTGTAAAATGGATTTTCCGTTGAAATAAATAAATAAATAAATAAAAATAAATAAAATAAAATAAAGTAACTAACAGCATAGAGGCATCAGACTTTAGACCTATTAATTGTTTGCCAGTTATCGAGAAGGTTTTGGAAATTGTGGTCCACAGGCAGATTACAGAGTATTTTGAAAATAATAACTTACTGTTTAATAATCAATCAGGTTTTAGGAAAAAACATTCCTGCGAATCAGCATTGCAGCTGACATTGGCAAATTGGATTGACAATATAGATAATAACAAGTTTATTATGGCCATTTTTCTGGATTTCAGGCGTGCTTTTGAAACAATTGACCGCACTATACTGTTAAAAAAGTTAAAATATTATGGTATAAATGGAATGGCTTATGATTGGTTTGTTGACTATTTGCAAAAGAGATTTCAAGTAACAAAAATTAATTTTGCCCTCTCAAATAAAACGGAAAATCAATTAGGCGTACCACAGGGTAGTGTGCTGGGCCCCCTTTTGTTTATTATTTACATCAATGACATCAACCTTTTTGTCAGTCCTGATTTTCTAAATTTATTTGCCGATGATTCTCTACTTTCATGCAGTAATGAGGATGTCGGAACTGCAATTGAAAACATGAATAGGGAGCTAATTAAACTCGAAAAATATTTAAATGTTAACAGATTGAAATTAAATGTGAAAAAGACCAAGGCAATGATCTTAACAACTAGATATAAATACCTGTCTGTGAATAGCAATAACATCGACATTCAAATATATGGGCAGAAAATTGAATTAGTAACAGAAATTAAATACTTAGGGTTCTATATAGACAACGTCCTCAGGCTCTCTAGCCATGTCGACTATATTAAAAAAAAAATTGCCAAGAAACTTTACTTCTTTTCACGTGTGGCTAGGGATTTGTCGATGAACTCTAGAATTACGGTTTATAGTAGTATCATTCAGCCGCACTTTAATTACTGCCCCAGTCTCTTGTACATGTTAGATAAAAATAATAAGATGTCTTTGCAAAAGTTGCAAAATAGGGCTATGAGAATCATTCTTTCTTGTAATAGATATACTCCGATATGCACAATGCTCTCATGCCTTGACTGGCTAACAGTCGCGGATAGGCTGACACTCTATACAATGACATTAATATATAAGATTGTTAATAATCAGTTACCAGGTTATATGAATAATTACATAACATTTAATAGAGACATACATAACTACCCCACCCGAAGTAGGGATAATTTCTACATTGGGAGGACCAATTCGAGGAAAGCAATGAACTCGTTATTCTTTAAGGGTTTAAATGAGTATAACCGTTTGCCAGACGAAGTCAGGCAATCCTCTTCTGTCGCAGTGTTCAAGACAAAGTTGTTCCTATATTTTAAAGAACAAATGTAAACTATATTTACACCATCCTTGTGAATCTCTTGGAATAGGGCAACTGTATGTATGTTATTATCTTAGTGTGATTTTTGTTAGTCTTTTGTAATGTCTTGATACTTAAGCTGTATTGTGTGTTATATTAATTTTAGTCTTGTACATTGATTTGCTCTTCTCTGTGTGTGTATGTAAATTAGGCATTACCTACCTAGATAAATAAATATATATACTATATACTATAATAACTTGATTGGAAGTGAGCAGCGAAGGCATTTGCTATTTCTTGAGGACTTTCGAGGAAATTGCCATCGTTTTGCATTCTTTTGGGTATGCCAGAATCCTTTTTCAATGAGTTTATAAAACCCCAGAAGAGTTTTATATTTTCCGGAATCATATGTTCTGCGGATGCGATGTGCGAGGCATAACAAAGCTCAATGTGAAACTTGGTTTCCCGGCGAACACTTGAGTATATCTGATAGTCACACTCGCTTCCAGAGCTCTTGTATCTTCGATATAGTTTATTCTTATGAGCTATCATCTTTTTTAAAGCAGGAGAGTCCCATTTTGGGAATTTGCCACTCGTTACTATTTTGGTTGGAACGTGTGTGTCGATCGCTTCTTGCAGAATGTCGTAGAATTGTGTTTATGTTTTAAGGGACCAAGGCACTCTTGTCGCGGCCGTTTCAAAGGGCTCGGCATCTTGACAGTCGTGTCTATGTATATATTACATTGTGCATTGTATGTTAAACAGAATCTGAATAGCTTCTTGCTTGCTGGCGACGCTCAAAATTCTTACACACTGAGAAATGGTGGTGACCTGAGGCTACCCCATCATAGACTCACCCTAACTGCAGATAGCTCTGTTATTGTTCCTGCTAAGATTTATAATCATCTACCTGTAAACTTGAGGGATATTCCGAGTGTGACTGTATTTAAGAGAGAACTCAAGACTTTATTGATTGAACATAGTTTTTGCAACCTGAGAGAATTTTTCTCTTGTAATCTTCATGCTTAATCTCTGGCATACAGTCTCATTTGCGGTTCCTTCAACATGCCAATACTCTCATTGATGAGTTTTGGTTCTGATCTTTTTAAAGTATTTTTAGTGTGTGATCATGCTGTGGTATATTGTTTATTGATGTTTGTATGTTTTATATATTGCAATGTTGATTGTGTAGTATTCCAAGCTTTCCTTGTATACTTAGAGGTTGTAGTTATTTTAGTTATTCTACTGACGAACTGTATGTCATCTTATTGATGATCTTTTATGGAATGAATAAATAAATAAATAAATATTTTGTTGAGGTAAGTATTGTATTTTAAAATAAGTACTTTCTAAATTATTTCGTTCAGATTATTTGAGGGTAGGTGAGTTTGATTTTAAACAAAAAAAAATTTTGTTTATTATTCGGTCTAAAACAGAGTTTTATCCACAATACCGAAACAGAATTATTGCACTCGACGCGCGTTTCGCTAACCATGTTAGATCATCAGGAAATGATTAAACTCTTTTCAATCATGTCCTGATGATGGGATGTTCCAGCCTAAAATTGATATCATCACAGCATCAGGAACACTAAAAAATATAATTTCCCTATACCTACCTAATTACAACCTAGGTAGTCACCCTCTTCTTCAATTTGGCTGTGATTAACAGAGCATAAATTCTCAGTGATCGAAATAGCCCTAGCGCGTCGTCCAAGAAAATAGGTATGTATTGTATTTTTCAAACATATCACATGAAAATTGATATCTACATTCTTATTACTTGTTCACTTCTCAGGTGAGGGCTGTTCCAATAACTCCAAAATTCACACCCGGCCGTCTGGTGTGAATTAACTAAGATATTTATTCTATTATAGGTAGATACAGTTACCTGTATCACGTGTACCAAAACGAATTTTAAATATTTAGCTGTTGCTATTTTAGAATTACCTCTTTCGTCCATGGTAACCGAGTGTACTTTTAGTACTTACATATTTATTCACATTATGAGATGAATAAATTAACTGCTGAGAGGGTGGACAAAATTATGTTCAGGGTGGCTTGAATTCGAGTCTATGTATGGGGATCTCGAAAAGATTTAGGTTCCTAACAATGTGCCGTTTAGAAAGACTTAAAATTCCGAGTATTTGCAGAGATATCCGGAAAATCGAGTTTTTTTCCTGTGCTTATTTAAGATCCTACACTGGATGACAGTGGGTATGGTCATGTCATGTCAAAAGAATAATAATAAAAAATCACTTTTAAATAACAAACTACAATCAATAAAGTACCAATTTAAGTAGATTTGACCCAATTATTACAAAAGTTTTGAATGGTATCGATTCAATAACAGGAAATACTTAGTTCAATTCTTTATCATCAGTGAAACTGGCTCAAATTTTATTTGGTTCAATTTGACTAATATGTATTAGTTTTCATAAAACAAGCAAATAAACCAAAATTGTCCTAACTTGAGATACCTATTTGAAAAAAAAAACTCAGATTTTGGTTGACAATGTAGCCTTTACTCTACTTGAATCTTTAATTTCAAATAATCAATGGAGCCTAATTTTCCAGCAATGTTAAAATTTTTAAAAGGTTTTGATTCAGATAGGCAACTTCTCAAAATTGATTTTTTTGAAAATCTGGATATTAGTTGACTTGTCTTCTTATTTTCTTTCCAAAAAAAGTGAGGATCATTCAAATATTTCTGCCATAAATTATATTTTTCTCAATTTTTTGGTCATGTTATAGGTTATCTGCATCAGTTTTTATTTTATTATCCATTTTTTTTTTGAACTTCTTTGATAATTCTGAACATTTTCTAATAAACATAACTATAATTCATTTTGTGAATGTTTCTATACCTACCTATACTTGCAACTTATTAAACAGTTCAATTATTGCAACTTGCATGAAAAAAAAAATAACAATTTATGGTAGTGTATATACGACTGCTGGCACCATCTAGTATAATTATTATTCAGCTGCTGTGGCAGTTTCCTGACGTGTGCACAAGCAAGAGTGAAAAATGCACTTTAAAATAGTTTTAACTTTTTTTTGTGATTTTGGGCATGCCTTGGGTTAGTTTTGTCTGGCTGTGCTCCCGGAGCAAGCTGAGGGCCATGTGTGAAGCTTTTTTCTGTCAAAGGTGTATTGAAAATGATATTTCTGAAATCGGGCCTATTGCACCAATTGAAATGCTGTCAACAACTTTCTCTTGTTAATTTTGACATTTGGAAAAGGCTACTTGATGCCATTGAACTACATACCTTATGTAGTATGTGGCTATCTTCAATGGGTCTTAGCAATTGTTAGCACTTACAAGCGCTAACTGCCAAATCGGTATTGAACTACACCTCAGCAGAAAAGCGAACGTTAACCCTAAATAAAAGCGCTTTTTTAGTCAGCGGGCTACCTAGCAACAAAATGGCGAATAATTTCAAATAATAAATTAACCTTACATTTTAAATTTTAATTATTAAATTGTTTGTTTATGCAGATTTATGTTAAAGTTATGAAAAAAATGGATAATAATGATGCATTTATCCCATCTAACTGGACTGTGATCACCTATGCAACAGCAAGTGGGGACGTTGTTTGTAATGGCAACAACATAATTCTCGAACATAAACATGCGATTTTTGCAGAAATTACTATTAGAAATTCAAAAAGCGGTAAAATTTAACTAGATTAGAAAAAAATGCCTTGTTGCCTAGCTGACAAAGACAAACGTATAGTTATAGCAGAGACAAGGGTTATAGAAACTATTTTATAAAAACCAAAACAAAAAATAAACAAATAGGTTATGTTATGAAGAACGCCTTTTGATTATGACAGTAGACTTTTCCGCAAAGGAGAGTGTCGATCAATGGGATTGTTAGCGCTTAAAAGTGATAGCATATTATGTTAAGTGGCGATGAACATAGCCTATAGTTCAATGCTTGATGCTTAAATTGTTTTAAAAATGTGAAATGAAAATATGGCTCATTGCACAGTCATTAGGAACAGAAAATTGATTTTCTATCAAAAAATCGTTATAATAATTGAATGATCCTCACTTTTTTGAAAAGAATATAAAAAAAAACAAATCAATAATTTACTTAATAACATTTTTACAAAAAAAAAAAACATTATATACATATAAAATACTTACACAAGCGTCGAAATTTCCGGGTGCTACCACTAAATTGTCCAAAACAGTTTGTATTTTGGTCACTAAATTTAAAATTGCAGTTTGTTCACTGGGAGTCGGTGACAAATCTGTATTTCTTTTTAGTAGAGCTTGTGTAAATGTGGTTTCTTCAGGTGCGGGTTTTGTACGGGGGAATGATGATTCGCATAACGCTAGGTCAAACGGATGGCGAGGTAAAAACATTTTTACTTTGTAGGGTGGTCTGCCACCTAACCCTCGATTCATGCCGCCTCGTCCTCTCATTCCTCCTCTAGCCATTTTCCTACAAATAAAATATGTAAACTCTCCTAAATTACATTTACAAGGGCTTACCTTAGTTATAAATATAATAAAACACAAGCGTCAAAATTCTCTACACCGGGAACACCTCAAAATACGCTAACCAAGAGGAAAGAAAACAAAAATGGCGATTGGCGAACAACACGAAGGATTCTCCGGTACTAGGGACGTCCTGATAGCGATACACCGATATCGATAGTTTTTCAGAAGCACCTAGCCGTTGCGCTTATAACCAGAGTATACTCTGTTATAACTGTCTATGACATGCGCAGTTGCGTTTTGTAGCGTTGACTCGAGCGATTGTATTCGCGCTATGTCTTCGCGATGCAATCAATTTATTCAATTTTCCGCAAGAGCTCTAGTGGTCGAGAGGTCTAGATGGTTGGGTCTTAATCACTGGGTCTCTATTCAGCGGCGGCCCGAGTTCAAACCCCGTTGCTTATTTTTGTATTTTTTTTAAGGTTGTTTCTAAACAGTATTTTTTTCCTGATTTTGGGTATGTTCTCACTAAAGGATATATTTAACAAAAGCCGTATTCTAGTGGATATAAAGCAGCTTGCATGTGTTTCCGCGAATACATTCACAAAGAATCCACCTTCTTTATGAATACATTCCACTGCATTCAATCATCGCCACAAAGTCTAGGTGGCGTTAATTCAATAGTCAACAAGGTTTCATAAAACGCAACTGCGCATGTCATAAAAAGTTATAAGCGCAACGGCTAGACGCTAGTTATTTTTTCAGGATACCGAGTACTTTTTTAATCCATACTTGAAATTTGATACTGACCACAGTACCGATGGGGTATGGTAAAGTTCACGACCCTCGGAATTTCGCAATTTTCTTTTTTTTTCACTAGTAAGAGGGTGTTCTATAGAGTAGTTTAAGCGAAAAAAATTGCGGATCCCCCACATTTGAGCCGAAAAAAAAACCGAGCTCGAGTTTTGGGGTTAATTCCGTAGAACGGCGAACTTTCTCTACTACTTTCCCGGGTGGAACGTGAAAATAATGAAATTGAACATTAAAATAAGGAAAGTTGCAATATACTTAATTTGTGTATATTTCATTTAGTAATTTTTTATCATCCTAATCCTATTTCAGTTCGCGCACGGCCCTCCGCTCGCTTCGCTCGCTCCTGGGGCTCAAAAAAAGGAAGCTAACAAAGTGCTAACCCAAGGCATACCCACTTTATCCTCAAAAGTCGAACTTTGGCTGCTATATCCGCATTTTTTTTCTCTTAAAGCAATCTATAAGACACCCCCTTTCTAGTGAAAAAAGAAAATGCGAAATTCCGAGGGTCATGAAGTTTACCAGAACCGTTCCGATGCTTTTACCTTGGTCTTGCTATCGCAGTAGTGCTCCAGATTTCAGTTCAGATTTTACAATAATTTGAACACTTCCGGTCCGGCCGTCGACATATATTTTAGGCGCGTTCGAGATGCTCACGCCATTCACTCCGTGCATACCTAAAATACTCCAGCCGTTCGGATAAAGCTTTTCGAGCAAATGGAGTAGCTCTTTCAGCGTTCGACTATTACGGAATGGGGTAAAAAGAGTTTACTCCAAAAGTTCCACCTCGCAGAAGGAAGATTTTGGAGTGAGCCTGCGTAATTTGAGAATCGAGCGAGAAGTGTCATTTTCGATTTTCATTTTATGTCTTGTGTCTTGAGAATTTGAATTTTGTTTGGGTCATATGCACAAATTTTGTGGTCATGTGTAATCCAAGATTATGGAAATAAGTAAACATCCGCACTGTCCTGTTGTAGACGAGGCAGGTAACCCCGTTATTTTTGATGGGTCACAGGTACTATGTAACAAAATATTAATAACATTTTTATCTAAGCAAACATTGTGTCAGAATTCTCTTAAAAAAACCCTTTTCCTAAAAATTTAAATTGAAAACAGAAAACAGCTGTCTTGAATCCGTCAGTACTCAGTAATCTGTCGTTCCCAGGTCCAACAACTCCGAATCGTTCGACTATACATTTGGACTCCATACGCGCCAAGATCACGTGCGCGAAAATTCACTCGTACTCAACTCCAACTCTATTTTAATACCCGAACCCAGCTTTTATTCTTAAAGATCCGAACGAGTCCTACCACCTGACAGGGTCCTGGGCGAAGCGCGCGCGCATCACAATATTTACAAAACAAATACTTTTGTGTTTTTTTTTTTTCACTTTATGCAACACCCTCCGCTCGTTTCGGGTCGCAATCAAGAAAAAAAAAACGGTTTACAAACATAACTAAAAAAAAGTCGCCTATAACCCAGTACACGTGTTAGAAGTGAAACTTCTTTGCCGAAATTAGCTTAATAACGTTAACCTATGGATCCAAATACACTGCGAATATATAACAGAAATAACGTTAACCTGAGATCCAAATACACTGCGAATATAAGCCCGTCACAATTCCAATCCTAGCATGAGATAACCATCTTTTATCTTCATCTCTTCCACGTCATCTGCGCCGAACTTGCTCATCTTTCTCTGACAAAAATTGATCCTTGAACGAGCCGGGAGATCTAGGCTCGGCGTAGCCGCTTTGAAAATAATACGAGGAGCGATCAGTACATATATATTTTGTATATTTTGCTATTTATTTCAATGCGTGGATGAAATACATTTTAAGTTGATCATACCTGATATCTTGCGATATAAAAATTTTACGCAACGCGGGACGAAAATTAAAACCATGAGGTGACGCGGTATTGAAAAATCACACTCATGAAACCAAAGAAGTATTCACTTCAAAGAGCACGCCTTGCCACTGGAATCGAACCACTGAGCGCCTCGTGGCTGAAAGCACTAGACTTTAGCGATCAGACCGCAGGGAGCTCCGAGCGTCATGCAAAAGTAGGGGCACGTATTACAATAAGTAACTAACCCAAACGTAACCCAAGGCATACCTAAATTCAAGAAAAAAAAACTGTTTGCTAACCAAAACTAAACCATGACATACCCAAACCGAAAAGTCATTAAAATCGTTAAAAAAAAAGGGATTCGGCACCCTCTTAAATGGCATGGCATGGATGGTATGTTGAAAAATGAGTCGGTTAAATCCCCAGGGGAGGGTGCACGACCGCCCCTGCCTCCCCCTGTCTAAGTCCATGCCTGGATGAGAACCTCTGCAGCTTCTTTAATGGATTTTCCAAGTTCTGACTGCTCAACGTTTCGACACTTTCAGCACGATCAATGCAACGATACAATCCACAAGTTATCCCAAACTATGAGATATTTATGATATTTCACAAATTCACAAGCCGAAATCAAATTTTATCGAGAATGAACAACAGTTTACGTCGGAGAGCCGGGCGGCGGTGCCGATGACTGGTGACGCTTTAAAATGGGAAAATGATACAAGAGTCTAGGGACCACACAGGAGGAGCTCCGAAAATTTCTTTCGTATTCCAGATTAAGCAAAAATAATCGAAACTAACTTTACCCACCCAAACTAGCGCATTGAGACGAGCGCGCTACCAAAACTAACCCAAACTAACGCAAACTAATACAAACTAACGCAAACTAACACAAACTAACTCAAACTAACGCAAACTAACAAAACCGTAATTAACCAAAGTAAAAACAAGCGCGCTACGCGCGCTTGTCTTCCATATTCCAAATTAAGCAAAAATAATCGAAACTAACTTTAACTAGCCAAACAAGCGCATTGAGACGAACGCGACCTAAACTAACCCAAACTAACCCAAACTAACGCAAACTAACACTAACTAACCGTAATTAACCAAAGTAAAGACAAGCGCGCGTAGCATATTCCAGATTAAGCAAAAATAAAGCGTATTCCAGATTAAACAAAAATAATCGGAACTAACTTTAACTAGCCAAACAACCGCATTGATACGAGCGCGCTACCTAAACTAACCCAAACTAACGCAACCTAACCCAAACTTAACCCACCCTTAACCCAAACAAATCTAAATATGATTTTGGACGTGGCAAAATATCGGCTCCTAGGGTTCAAAATGTTTTTATCGGTTTAAGGGGCACCCGCCAAACATCCCTGCCGAACGTCAACCCTTTCGGACGTCAAATCGCCTTTTTTTCTTTCGCACAGCCTCGTCCCTAAGGGTCTCGACTTTCTAATGTTCGATGTCGTCTCATCACCGAAAACCCCCGACGCCTGATTTTCGCCGAACTCGGACTTGCCTAAAGACGAGTTCTATTCCGAGCTCACGTTTCCCAATACAAAGAATTTCATATCCCAGAAAAATTAAAATTTTCAGACGAACTTTACATTTTATCGAATACCTACCTTATTTGAATTCCTATCGAAAAACTATACAGGAACTTTTCGATGGACCTTAAAACGGCGCAAATATTATTACTTTTTTACATATAATTTGCCTTAATTATATACATGTCAAACTTATTGTTCGCAGTACAGCCCTGCGCTGCTTCGTCAACGCTGCGGCGCGCAGACACGACAACCAGAGCGGGCAGGTACAGCTCTGCATATAACTAAGGTATGTGACACTGCCTTTGGTACTAAACTTCCTTTGGGGATGCGCCTTCAAAGTAATTGCGTACGAGTAATCGCATATAGCCGTTGAAAATAAGAGTGATTGTTTTGCTAGTGTTTAAAGTTATTTCATTTAGGTATATAGGGAAAAATCCTAAAAACCTGTTTAAAGTGCTCTTAATAAGCAGGACAACACAATATTTACAACATTTAGATATAGTATGTAGTGCAAAAAGATTCAAGACTTAGTGATACTAAGTCGTTTCAAATTTCAAGTGAGGTATCAGTATCAGTATCAGTATCAGATGGGATGGCCCCTAGCGGTCCTTGCACTTAGGCCCCTAGTCCGCATTAGAGAACCTACAGGATGCCGGTCCTCCTTAAGAAAGCCCGCATCTCCACGACGCACTGAATCTGGCTCGATCGACGTCACGCCAATTGAATCTTGCCCAAGCGAAGGCGGGGCATTCCGTAAGTAGGTGGTATGGCCCGTATGGGGTCTCGTCGTCCTCCATGCACCATCTACACTCCCCTCCTCTGCAATTCTCAGAAGGGTCAGGTTCCGTCTAAGCCTACAGTGCTCTGCGTAGAATCCTACCAGGCCCTGCACTCGTTCCTAGGTAGGCACAACAGCCCCTTGGCGAGACTCTTCGCGGGCATGTATCATGAGCTTCGTCTGTCTCATCCCCGGATCCGTCCGCCATACCTTCTCCGCCCGTCCCTCCATCCGGGCCTCCAAATCTCTTTCGCGAACACTATGGGCGATCCCCACACAGGGATCAGGTCCCAAGTATCTGCGTGCGGAGCCTTCTCTGGCTAAGGCATCAGCTGCCTCGTTTCCCGGTACGCCCGAGTGTCCCGGTACCCAGACCAGCGTAACCGTTTTAAGCTTTGTAAGTTCAATCAGCCAGCTTCTACACTCCCTTACCAACAAAGAGCGCGTGCGGACCTACTTCAGCGCCATGAGTGCGGCCTTGCTGTCGAAGCAGAAGAAAATCCTCCCGCCACCGACATTGAGCCTTAACGACTCCCAGACCCCCATCATGATCGCAAAAATCTTCGCTTGGAAAACCGTAGTGTGCTAGACCCGTCTGTGAAACAGACTAGCCCATCCCAGGTTCCCGTCCTTCCCTCCGTCCAATCCTCCTTTGTAAGGAAGAGGAAGTTTAGCCCCTCGGGAAATCCCTGGGAGGAGCCGTTGTCACTCTACATCCCCGCATCATCCAATCTCATGGCCGCTCTGGCTGCCTCGTGCCTCACCCGGTCCGCCAACGGGGACAACTCCACCAGCACCTCCAGGGCCCTCGCGGGCATTGTCCTCATGGCCCCGGTGATGCAGAGGCATGCAAGTCGCTGTAATTTGTCCAGCACTAGTCTGGACGCCATTTTCATGGATCCTGGCCACCATACAACCGATCCGTGCATGAGCATAGAAGCGATCATCGTCCTATAGATCCATAACATAGTTTTCGGCCGAAGTCACCAGGTCAATCCCAGCGCCCTACTGCAAGCCCACAGGGCACTGAGCGCCGTCGCGGTGTTGAGCTAAAAGGTCAGTTTGGAGTCCAACCCGACACCCAGATACTTGACGCTTTTCTTTGCCACAAGAGAGGTCCCTTCAACGTAATGTTGGGAGAAACCTCCAGCTTCCTTTTCGTGGTAAAGATGACCATCTCTACCTTGCTAGGATTCGCTTTGAGTTCGTTATCCCCACACCACTGTGAGAACCTTGCCAGTGCTTCCCCCAGAAGCCTCTGCAATATTCCCACCTCAGTACCTTGTGCCATAATCACAACGTCGTCTGCATAGGCCTGTACATAGACCCCACGCTCTACTCCCAGAATGCGTAGGATCTCTTCCACCACTAGACACGACAGGAAGGGGGACCGAGGGCAACCCGCGATGACTCAACCCAAGTGAGGTATGCACGTAGGTATCGCGACAAGCGGATCGAGGTCGACGGTCCCGCTGCAGGAGACATGGACACTTTCGTGGCGGTGATACAATACGACTAAGTGGTAGACAGTGCTTCCACTGCTTCCCTATTAAATAATTGGTTATAGTATTTCGAGATACCTTAGCAAATCTCGCCCCCCATGTCTGAACCTGGTAGGCGGACCAACCATTGGATTTTGTATACCTACTACCATAATTGGTAGCATATCTCTGCGCGCCTGATGTTAGTTATACCTATTTGGTATATTGAAAAATAGCTTTATTCATTAAATTTCACGTATATTACGCGCTTCAATAGTGAATTCAATGTTAAGGCGGCCTCAATTGTTTAAAGAAAATAGTGGCGCGATATATGGCGCCGTGTGTAATCTGGTGCTCCGGGTTATACCTGCCATCTGCAATACTACTTGTTAATGGCGATCCCTTTATCTGGTACTCAAAGAACCTGCATACGAGGCGATCGATATAGTCTTCAATCCATTCGATGTTTGTCCACGCGTGCAGGTCCTCCGTTCTAATTCGGTCAAATAAACCTACCGAGAACGCCGTCGTAAATAATCCCTTGCGGTCTCTTTCTGTGTGTTACAGCCACAGAGCACCAGACTGGAGCCCATATAAAAGTGTCGGTCTGATTATCGATTTATATAATATGAGTTTATTGGCATGGTCAAGAAAGGACCTAGCCGCGACCAATACCCTTAAACTGTTTTTAATTGCCATGCTATTGGCTTACATCGCCGCGATGTGCTTGCTGAAATTTAGTTATTTGTCGAATGTTATGCCCAGGTACTTTACCTTGCTTTTAGGCATAATCCCCGCATTTCCTACTATGAGGGGTGAAACGTTCACGTCCTTTCGTCTACGCGAGATCGTTATCAAGTCCGTCATGGACGCGTGAAGTGTAATTTTATCACCTGTCATAATAGGGAATAAGTGAGTTTACATGCTCGAGGACATTCGATTTTGCCACTTCAGCTTGAGGACGCAACAAGAGTCTAGCGACAGCAGCGGACCTCCGTCCGTCCCATCCACCCGTCCACCCATCCACCCTTACGTTCGGGAAGGCATGTTTAATATGTATTGAATGCAGTGGAATGTATTCTCGAAAATACATGCAAGCTGCTATATATCCACTATAATACGGCTTTTGCTAAATACATCCCGGTTTTAGTTAGATAAATCAAAATATATCGTAGAAAGTGCTGACATAATACGAGCACGTATTACAGCAAATTTTTCACTTTTCGTATGCCCCCCCCCCCCCGCTCGCTACGGGGGGTCAAAATATGGAAAATAACCGAGTGCTAACCAAATCTAATCCAAGACATACCCAAAATCAAGAAAAAAAACTGTTTAGAAATATAACCTTAAAAAAAATAAAAAATAAACCGTCGGGGTTTGCACCCGGGTCACCGAAGTGAACGCTAACTATCCAGACCCCTAAACCATCTGCGGACTTACAACAACGCGAAGACATGGCACCTGCAAGGGTGGAAGGAGGATGGGACGGTCGGAGCGGCGGAGGTCCGCTGCTGTCGCTAGAGTCAAATGAGGATGTAAGGAATATATTATGTAAGATATATATTAGTGTCATCAGCCAATAAGGCTTTATGTGCCGAAAGATCTGCAATATAATGATTGAAGGGTTGCGGCGATAGCATTGTTCCTTGTGGTACTCCAGCTCGAGGCCTACCGATACCTATTGAAAAAGTATCGATACTCTCAAGTATCGGCATCGAAAGATTTGCACATTTTTTAGAAATAACCAGAGGCAATGTCACTGGGAATAACCCTGATAGTGTTGGTAATACTGTATATTGTATTACCACCGAGTAGAGTATTACATACTATAGCCGGCTTTATACACCCGGCTGTGATACTACATAAACATAATGGCAATAACGTCTAATTGGTACCGGGAGCCTTGATCCCCAACTGCGCCAATGTTGTTTACGTTTTTTCACTTCAAGCGTTTAAATGATACTTTTGTGAAAAGCAGGAATGTGAAAGCCTTCCGCAGCAGGTGGCAAGGCTCGCGTCTAGAACGCAAAGCAATGGTGGCGATGCCCCGGCCCTTGCAAGTATTTTTTTATTTGATTGGTTATTTTTTTTGGCATGCCTTGGGTAAGCCTTTGTGGGTTGCGCGCCGCAGCGAGCGGAGCGAGCTAAGGGCATTTCATGATTAATGAAGAAATAAAAATAAAAATGTAAACACTAAACAACGCATGTAACGCCATAAACCGTGCAGCAAGAGTCAGGATCGGAGCTCTCGGCAGCGGCTAGACTAGCAATAAACATTATTTAAAAAACAAGAAACGCTAAAAACAAAAATCCAGAAATATATTCTCGTTCAGGCGCCAATTGAGTTATCGCTCAGAAACATGTACAACATATTTAACACTAAGAGCAGTTAACAAAGCTCCTACCAGCACCCAAGGCGCATTAACTCTAATAATGCGCCTTGAACAGCACCAACTTACTTATGTAAATAAAACGATTCGCGTCGATCCGCCGAAATTTTGAGCCTTCACGCATGCGCACATGCAAATTTATATATTTTTCAAAGTTTTTTTTTTATTTTGTGCATTGCTATGGGTTTGTTTGTGTTAGTAACTTAGTTTTGTCTGGTTGCGCCCCCGGAGCGAACGGCCAAATGCGCAGGTCTGAAGGTCGAAAATTTGCGGCAGGTAGACGCCAAAATCTGTAAACACAAGTTACGGATTTTGGGTAGACGCGAGCAATACAACCAGAGTATAACAAATATACTCTGATACAACCAAGATTAAATACAACTGTTAATAAAGCATAATAGATGGCGGTAGTAGTAAGTAATGAATTGTACAAAACATTGCCCGTACGACATCAGAGGGCTTGAGAAATGCGCGCGTATCACATTGTTGATTAAAATGTATAATATTACGCTTCACGCATGACCCCTTGCTCGTTTCGCTAGCTACCGGGGCGCCACCAACAGAAAATAACCAAAACTAACCCAAGACATGCCCAAATCGAAGAAAAAACTTTTTACAAATAATATTAAAAATAAAACAAACATGTCTTGCCACTGGAATCAAACCCGAGCTGCCGTATCGCAAACGCAGCATCCAACCACTGAGCTACGGCTACGAGGTCAGTTGACAGCAATTCGCTATACCCTAAAGACAGAGTACAAATAATATCGAGTAGAGCCACTCAACAAAATCGTTTTGATGTTTTTGCATTGAACGCAAAAGCCGCCGGCCACCTGCAGTACGGTATAAATCAGCGAGCAGTCTGTAGGGAGAGATTCAAAAAGTATTCGCTGCTGCAAAATTATTTCCTCGGTTATTATTAATTTCAACGCAACCTGACAGTACACAATCTCAGGGCCTTTGCACACTGACGGCACAGCTTACCAAACAATCAGCTATCCAACTCTTAAAATTTGAACGATATGCGCATTTCCTCGCGCAGGCCGCCATTCTGGGTTAAAATCTATCAAATTCGACAGTGTTGGCTCGTCGCTCGTGGCCGTGTCAGATGAGTTGTTTGTGTTAGCCAGTGTCGTAGTTTCAGTTTAGGTATATATGTTTTCTAGTTACAGTAATTAACAGTGTACATACATTCTTGAACAAACTACTTATTTTATAATATCTGTGCTTGTATATAATAGAAATGGATAAACCGCGAGGTGGACACGTTTGTGCCGCTAAAAACTGCAGTGCGAAAAGTAATGAATCTAACAAGAATATAAGTTTTTTTTAGATTTCCCAAAGATGCCATTAGGTAAGTTTTTTTGACAAGCATCTTAAAAATGATGTACTTTTGTAGCCTAGAAATATATTTCATTAATGTAAGCATAGCTGTTTTTACTGGAATGTAAGTAATTTTGAATGTAATACTTCTTACTATGATATTGTTTATCCTAAAATGAAGATTATGTTATAAATTACCTTAAACAAATTTATTGTTTTAGTAGTTATTTGTGTTTTTAGAGCGTAAAGAAACGGATTGCCGCTTGAGAACGAATATTACCGTGGAGCGCGTTAACCTTCCGAAAAAGGCAATCTTTCTTCGCGCTGAAAAAATACACAGAACTTTTTCTATAGCCGCATTTTTTAAATTAAATGCACAATTTATTCTGAAATTTGCAAATGACTTGTCATTTTTCGCATATTATATTCGGGCATATTTAGAGCAGGAGTGCCAGCATCCATTGTAACAAATGCACGACTGTCATTTATTTATACTTTTGGTCGCCATCACTATCCATAGCACACTCGACGGAAAAAGTGAGAATTTTCTTTTCCATGTACGCTTTAGAGCATAAAGTAAGGATGCCGCGGCGTTCGTCGATTTTGCATTTCATTTGAAATTACTAATTAGTTATTTTACGCACGGCTGTAGAAAAACAATTATTGTACAGGGTGACTCGTTTAAGAGGGGCCTATAACTTATCTCGAAAACGACTGGGGTTGCAAACAAAAAAATTAAATACAAAAGTTGTTCCTAGTAAAATAATCTTTATTTTTCTTATATTTTTTAATCGACACTTTTTTATATACAGGGCGATCAAACAAAGTTATATTTTTTTCAATGAAACACCCTATATTTTATTACATTTTTGGATTCTATTTAAAATTCTAAGCATATTTGATGTATGATGTTATACCTCTAGAGTTAGTACTTTCACAGCTATAAACAGTTGAAAATCGGTACCTTGGTTACTTTTCACCCTGGTATCAAGAATACCATTAGAGATTGAGCAAACTGAATTTCACATTCCTATCTTAACTTTTCAAGAGCTATCTGACTGTACTAACTGGCAGGTGGTACGATTGGTACCAAATCTGGTACCTCGGAATGTGAAATTAATTTTACTTCATCTCTAATGGCCTTCTTGCTACCAAGGAGAAACTTAGCCAAAGTATCGATTTTCAACTGTTTATAGCTGTGAAAGTACTATCTCTACATCAAATATTCTGAGACTTTTAAGTAGAATCCAAAAATGTAATAAAATATAGGGTGTTTCATTAAAAAATTTAACTTTGTTTGACCACCCTGTATATAAAAAAAGTGACAATTAAAAAAATACAAAAAAAACAAGCAAAAAATAAAGATCATTTTACCAGGAACAACTTTTGTATTTAGTTTTTTTTTGCAACCCCCGTAGTTTTCGAGACAATGCCACCATGTACAAAATTAACATAATTTAAAACTCATATCCATAGCTTTTTAAACCTTAAATTATATTAAATATTAACTTCAAATACATGTACCTCTACTCTAAATCGCTTACAAAAGGTTGTTTTACATTTATACAAAAGGTGTGCACTCTTATGTATAATCAAAGAAAATTCTACTACTTTTCTTTGGTATAATATAATAATGTTGTCTTAGGGCAAGGACATGGCTCATAAGTAGTCAAATGATCATCCTATTGTTCTTGAGAGCCCGTTATTTTGTTTTATATAGATACATATTTGATAACAAACCTATGTTATACCTTAAATAGTTATTTTTGTAAAATAACTCAATATTTCTATGATTTCAGTGGTTTATATTTCCTTTCTTCCCGCTTAAGACAATATCTTATAAAAGAAAAAACTAAATATAGGTACCTATATTTAAAACACAAAGTTTATATCTATTTTTTTGGTTCAGCGAGAATGTAGGTACACAAATATTCAAATAAAAATTAACTAAAACCGTTCATTGCATCCAATCAACGATAAAACTAAAAAAAAAATAAGATATAATATCAAAACTCCAATCCTGTCTATTTAAAATTGAATACTCCTTATCCCGGCCCTGTGTTTTAACCCGAAATGGCGTCGGTCACGTCAGATTTTTATTTCCACTTTGACAGGAGAGTCGGCTAGCTGATTGTTTGGTAAGCTGTGCTGACGGTATAATGTCCCTCGTAGCAGAGCCACCGCTGGCCACGAACCAGATTGATTCGGATTCGCTCCGACGCCAAAATTGCAAATTTGTCTCCAGTGAACCTACCGTATATTTATTTATACCGTGTTAAAGATATATGGTATTTGTCAACAATGCAATGCACGCGCAACTCTGACTGAAACCCTCTGATGTGGTATGGGAAGCGTCTACTATGAATTGATGTCGATACCGATACTGCAATAAAAGTATCGATACCTACTAGGAATCGTTATCGATACCAGTATTGTCTTTGTCGATACCAAAAATACTCGGTACTCTAGAAAAGTATCGATGGTAAGCTGTGCTTATGTGACCCATGTCATTGTCTTTATAAGAAACTAGTCGTTCAACGGGGCCTGTGGAGAGGTGCTGCCCCCAGTGGCTGGCACCAAAAACAGTCTTTCTGAATGAAAACACGTGCAATATTTACCCTACATACGAAAAGGAAGGGGTAGAAAGGGGAATACAACATTATATTCGCCGAGCCGTAGATTTCCAAGAAATGATCTTCAGCCAAGGTTAAGTGGCTAGAACCGGTTTTATCTGTTTAATTTTTACACACAGAATGAAATTTCCAATACCTGCTTCCCCAATCTTGACTTTTCAATTGAATTTATTTTATTGTTTGGGAAAATGGTTTTTAGCATTTTTAACACATTGATTTTTGTGTCAATTTCTTTACTAGTTTCTATTATTCATATAGGCCTAATTGAATTGATGCAGTAGTCGAAGAAAATAGATTTGCATATGCCATTAAAAAATGGGAAAATAATAAACAATAATAAAATCCTATTTGCTAAATGTAAAACGTTTTGACTTGATATAAGTAAAATTTTACAATATAAACTGGATATTTTAACGCATTCAAAATTAGGAACACTAACAACATATTATTAAAGTATAAAAAAAATTATATTTATTAAAATTGATTATTCGTTTCCTATTATTAGTCAAAAAGTAAGATATTACAATTTTTAAACTCACAATGTTCATAAATATAGATAAAATTTAAATTTAGTTCCAATAGGTAGGTATAGTTATTTTATGTATTTTTTCTTTCTATAGAAAGAAGACAATTAAACATTTTCTGCAATTTTATGCTTTAATGCACCAGAAACATGTATTTATCAAATTATTGATTAAAATGTCTTGTTATTTGGAGATTAATAATAAAATTAAATATTTTTATTTTATTAAATTTCATTATTTTTGCAAAAGAGGGGGAGATAAGAAATAAGGTGTTTAAAAACTGAAATCAAAACTCTTACCACTGTGGATAAGTCTTTATTTAATATGAGTTCGGCATATATTAATACTAATTTATGTATCGGTACATATAATATTGCTCCAGGCCAACAGCCAATGTTCAAAACTTTCAATCGCTTATAGCCATTATTATCATTATTACATAATAATTGACAATCAAATTAAATTAATATAAATGTACTCTTCAAAATATATACTGTAGTTTATTCGCTATAATCAAGTAAATAATTTTTGAAACAATTCGGATTTAGGATAGTGAAATAAACAACATCCGAGTAAAACTATATTTACTCGAAAATTAAACAATTCAATTGATAAAACACATCAACCTATACAACCCTTAAAACTAAAGAACTAAGAAGTGTATATAGTGTGCTGTTTCGGGCAACTTCTGGTTTGATTCATCCCTTATTTTCAACTGATCATTTTATGTTCACTTGTATTATTTCCCTTTGAAATAATTCATTTTTTTTATCTTAGATGCCAAATTTTTTCATATCAAAGTTTTGTCTTATTGCCTATCAAACTTGTAAAGTTATACATGTTCTTAAAATAACTTTCTTGTATATTATAGGTTACAATTAATTAATCACCAGTTAAGGAAATTTGAAACCATAATTATTTTTGCTATTTTTCAATTAGAAGTTGCTAATATAGCTATTGTGATAAACTGATGTATCAAGAGATTAGATCGACTACAACTCCATAAATAAGTACTTATAAATATTACTTAAATATCGAAAAGTAATTGGACTACATTAACATAGATACAACCTAAAAGCATCACCATTTAATAAGAATCAACTAATAAATTAATTGTAATCCGTCGATTAATGTTTTATCTTTATTTAAATATAAGATGATTCACAGATCTCATTTATTATTATTTAAAAATTTATATATGTATATATATTTAAAATTGTCAAATCATATTCAAAATCATGTTTCCTGCCAAACAATATTGGTCCATAAAAGTTACTTTTTAATTTAAAAAATTCAAACTCGCTAGAAAAATATTACTTTTTTACACTGTGAAAAAATCCTTAATTGTAGTAAATTGGAAAAATACAATTATATAATATACATTTAAAGTTTTGTGTTCCAGTTAAAAAAAACTGCAAACAACTTTTTTGAATACTAAGTAATGGAGTAATATTAAAATGTTGTTTTTTACTCCGTGAATAAAAGTGGATAGTGAATAAAAAAATTATAATGTCAATTCGCATTTTGAATATGACTTACATTATTTATATATTAAAGTCCTTAATAAAACATTAATTATGAATTCCCGGTGGGACAAACATGAATCACCTTCAAACCAGCTTATTCGGGCAATAATTGGTTTTTTGTTTTAAAAATAAATAGTACATTGGACATCTCTACGCTTTGCTGTATTGAAAGCCATCTAAGTGGCTTTAGCATCAAATTAATGGGAGTATAACGTGTACAGAACAATATAGTGTGGATAGCTTTATTTCGTAGCAACTGGAGTCTTTGTATATCAGCCTTTTTACTTGATATCAACAATGAACAACAGTAATTCAAATGCAGATATATAATGGTATTATATATAAGAACACAACTCGAGTGACTAAGAATCTCAGCTATTCTCCTAAAAAATTCTATCTTTTCCAATTTTTTTTCTAATATGATCTACATGTAACGAAAAATTAAGCTGAGAATCCAAGACTACCCCTAAATATTACTAGATGCATTTTCAAATAGGCTATTAGATATCTATCTTAATCCAATAATTATTTTCTAGAAATCTATTACAATTCTGCTTAGAGCCAAAAAACCACGTACTATGTCTTTTTTTTTTATCTAAGCCTATTTACACACAACGAGTTATAAAGGATGTCAAGTTTTGATTTCATAGTATCTACTACCTGATTAAAATCCTTCCCGCAAACACAGATCAACATATCGTCCACAAACAAACTTAGAAACATATCATTTAAAACTCGGTCTAGGTCATTGACATAGTACAAACAAAAGGGGGCTCAGAACACTGCCCTGCGGCACCTCTATCTCACTATCAAATGGCTTTGAGGACACATTATTCACTCTAGTCACATGGGAGCGATCCTCCAGGTGATAAGTGCACTGTTTGTAATTCCGTAGGCCTGTAGTTTGTGGATAAGTCTTCTCCTATTGATGGTCTCAAATGCACGCTGAAGGTCAATGAAAATGCTCAGGACAACATTTCCATCATGAACATATGAACACCATTTCGAACACACATACTGTAATGCTGACTCGCACGAATGTTTTTCCCAAAAACCCGACTTGACCTTTAAATAACAATTTGTTTACCTCTAGAAACCACCCACACAATTTCCAGAATTTTGTCTATTACCGATAATAAATTAATGGGTCAATATATTCTTCTGGTTTATTTGGTCTAGGCACTTTCGGGATAGGCACAATAACACTGGTCTTTATTTTCTTTTGGAACTCTTCCTATTGTAAGGGATGTTTTGATCAGGTGAAGGCTTTTTGTGTACCCAAGTACACAAAAAGCAGTCTTTAAAAATTTAACTGCTCAGATTTCTTGAACCACATTTAATGGGAAAATATTTGGCACCAATGACGAAGACATACTTTGTAGGCACAGCGATCAAAGAAAGCTTTCTCGCCCAGGGGATGTTCCTTTACAAATTGATGCTCTCAAAATAGACGTTATCTGAAACAAATTAAAATCTAATGTAATTTTGACTTAGTTTGTAAAGAATTTGTTTGTCAAAAACTGAAACAATTAAAAAAATACAAATGTGGAACAACCCAAAAAAGTAAATTTAAAGACATCTAAACGCGCGTGCTTTAAAAGTGCTCTTATACACTTATATCATAATATGCTATTAATTAAATTCAATATTCATTCCATACATTTGTCATCCTTCCTTATACATGCCTATCAATCAATTAATTAACTATTCAAAACTGTTCATAGACACCTAGACGTGCAACTTCTGTGTATAAGTACTTACGTACAAAATAAACGTTAATATTATGAGAAAGCATACTGATGGATATAAAAAAGTAGATGTAAAGATTTACCCTATCCCTATCTACATATATATGATTATTATAAAAATGTTCATCCTATTTAATTAAACCTGTTCTCGAAACTGCTATTGCAATACTCTGATTTCCGACAAAAACTACAAAACAAAGGAAGTGGGTACTTTTGTACTTACCTAGAAAAAAAACGTAGATAGATAATGGCAATTTACTCAGCCCAAAATTAATCATTACAACCCAAACACAAACATTTTACAAAGTAAAGCTTCTTCAACTTGAACAATGGCGGAAAATTAAAAATAAACAATGAGATATTCGGAATTATTGGAACACTCGTCCACGCGGCTCCACTCCGCGTCGCCAGGTAACAGCCCTTGGGAATGCACCAATAGAAATGTAGGAACTCCCTCCTTGCAACGTCTCTCGTAGGACCCGTAGTAATTTTTTGAAATTTAAGAATGGGCACATTTCAGGCCGGACGCCATCTAGCGATGAGGCCTTTTTTCAGTTCGAGGTTGAATAACTATTCCCTATATAAACAAAGCCCATGTGTATCATGTATGTGACCCGTGTGACCGGTTGGGTTGACTTTGACAGTTGACAGGAGAGGATACAATTTCTTGTTTTTCTGCGATATTAAGGAGGTTTCTAGGTATTTTTATCGTCAATATCACAATAAATTTCAAAATTCTGAAGTAGCTGGAGCTGGACATGGAGTTCTTCACGCTTGTAATATTTCTGAGTTTCAGCGCCTGTTTGGCTGGTAAGTATTCCAGCTTTTATGCAAACTATTTAAGGTTTTCCTACGAGCTTTTTACCCCGTTGCATTGAAAAAAGTGATGGTTTTGTGTATTTTTTCCAACTGAATTTTGCATCGATAGAAAACGGTACTATAAACAGTTATCAAATCTAATCATGTAATTCAAATCAAGCATTTACTGCATGTACGTCAATAGATGAGTATAAACATAGATTTACTTACATATGTTTTTAAAATTTGGATGAGTACAGTTATGCTAAATAAAATTCAAATAAACAAAATTACAATCAACACTGTGTCTGATATAAAATGACTTACGGATATACCAAAAATTCAAATAGAAAGTAAAGATTAAAGGTGGATTTAAGCATAGCATAAGCATAAGAAGTTAAAAATGCAAATTTAAGTCAGGTAATTTATAGATTGACATAACATAAGCTTAACATAATAAGTTCACCAGGTTTTAACTTCTTATGCCCTTTATTTATAGATTGACATAACAAAAGCATAGCATAGCATAAGCACATTATAATTATAATAAATGGTCAATTTATAAATCGACCTGTGTTATGTTGCAGCCTGAGCTTCAAGTTGAAAGTAATCAGTTGTTTGTTTTTATAATCTTACACTTCATAATTTTGTTTAAATTTTGCAGAGGTGTATATTATAGTCTTGTATTTCTTAATAGCAGTGTGTTGTTAGGCAGGTCAGGATAGAAAACGGTACTATAAACAGTTATCAAATCTAATCATATATAATTCAAATCAAGCATTTACTGCATGTAGGTCAAGAGATGAGTATAAACATGGATTTACT
>MU192459.1:0-18027 GCA_016904865.1 Pissodes strobi
CTCCGAACCTAAAAACGTATGTGCATTTTCAGCATGATACGACAAAATTCTCCTCCTAAATATGGTCTTGTACCAGCATAAAAACACGATAATTTTGCATTTTTATCCAAACTATATACGTACGCAAAATTTCTGCCCCATCGGTTTGGGATAACTGTTTTAAAATTATGTGTGTAAATTGTGACAACTTGCCTTGTAAAATGCGAAATAATAAAACAATATTGAGTCAGTATAAGTGGGGACATTTGGCAACACTGCGTCGCGTTCCGGCCGGCGACACGAAGGTTACCGCATATTATATTCGTTTTACGGGGGCATTGATGTCTCTGTACAGATTCACAGATTGCCATTTGAATAAGCCATCTATTCGTAGTAGTATTTTCTTTGCTCTTGCGCAGGCAGAACCTCCCACACAGAAACGTGTGACGTCACCCGGGAACGACGCTTTCGATTCTGCTATGTAAGCGTGTATAGAACCTATGTTTTGAAATGCAATATTCGCAGTTTTGGGAGATTTTAAAGGACATTTTCGATAATAGGTACGTTCCTAATATACGTGTACTTGTGTTAACTAGTAGACTTTGTTTGCAAAGTATTTTTTGATCCCAATACCTTAAGCCATAACATATCCAGTTTTAATCATCTCCTGATGATGCTAACATGGTTAGCGAAACGCGCGTCAAGTGCAAATATTCTGTTTCGGTATTGTGGATAAAACTCTGTTTTAGTGCATGTTGCCGAAGGTTCCAAACCCCAACGTAATATCCAAAAATCTTTGAAAATAAAAAAGTTATTTTTTACATAATAATTTTTTCATAATACCTCTCTGAAAACTATCATTTTCGACGTCTCTGTAGAGCACAGAAAGTAAGTCTTTTCGGACCGGGCACGGGAAAAATTTTCCCGGTCCCTAATTAGGGAGCGGGAAAAGTTTTCCCGTTCCCTGATTTTAAGTGCTAAATTTGCAGTTATTTAGTCACAGAATAAGCATAAAGTATAATAAATTGGATTAAAATTATTATACAGCGATGCAGTCTACAAGATTAATATAGTACATTTTAGCGTCAATAGTCTAATTTTAAGTAAAATTATTTTATTTATTCTGACATTACTTGTCACAAATACTTCAAAATTAGCTGCCTATTCAATTACAACAAAGCATACAAACACATTTCCATAGCAACGCTTGATGAATATTGGATAAATACCATTGATTTGTATAGGAGTGGATAAGCAATAAATAGACCAAACATGGCAAATTAACGACCGCGAAATGTAAACAAAGAGATTTCAATTTGGACTTGCGCATTAGAAAATTATTAGGAGCTAGCTGTTGCACCGTGAAGGTAAATAGGCAGGACCGGACTTCGAAAGTGATTATTTCACCAAATATTCGGTAGAGGAGTCTTGCCGATTGTGAAATGGGCCCCAGTTAGCATAGTGAAACAAACAATAAGGTATAAATGAGTAATACTTATAATAATTAGATTTACTTGAAATAGGAAATCCCGGGTATTTTGCATCTACTACTACAAAACACAACCATACACTTTCGGGTTTCTATTTTGGTAGCATCGTCCATTGTTTATGTGCGTATTGTTCAATTTAAACGAAAATCAAAATAGGGTACGCACAAACCACAAACGTGAACCACTAAACTAAAACTAATTTAGCAACTACAGACACTAGGTCCAAAGAAAGTAAAAACTCGAATTATTAACTCAAAACCCCCCGCCGTCAAAACGAAAACACGTCAAAGACAAAAGCCAAGTTCGATCCTGACCGGCGCCTGCTGAGACGGCAAGTGTTTTAGTGCGCATGACAAAATGGTATCTACTTTGTTTACGTTTTTCCATTTTACGTTGATTTTGTCATGCGCAGAAACCTGTTTTTTCGCCCATAGGTTGCCACTTTTGTGTAGTGCGACGGGCGGCTATTGCTTATCCACTCCTATACAAATCAATGATAAATACCTGTCTTGCTTGTCTTGCAAGTTTGACGTTTGCTTTCATTTGAATACAAAATGTATTATGACATGATTTTGGATACGTAAAATTATAATAATTTTATGTTTACGTCTTGATTTCAGAGAGGTATTATGAAAAATATCGTTCATTACACGTCCAGAAACAGCTTTTCCTGTGCTTGCACGACTTCCGGTGTTCGGCTACGCCTCACACCAGAAACTGTCGTGCTCGCACCGGAAAAGCCTAGTTTCCGGACTGGTAATGAAATATACTATTTTATCATTCCATTAAAAATGTTTCGGTGCTTTGTTTTTTTTTTCAATAAAAAAAAATTCTTCATAAACCTTAAAAAAAACTAATAAAGCATCGGGGTTCCAACTCATGCTCCGCCGCTTCGCCGATAGAGCCGCCGAATCGAAACCTAACCACCTAGACCACTCGGCCACGAGAGCTATTGGAACAGAACGATTGCATCACGAAGACATGGCGCGATTAGGTGCGCAAATCAATGAGCTTTTGTAGCGCTACAGAACCTAACCGATTTTAGCACCCTGGTACCATCGTATATAAGCATGTGTAAATATTCCTTCCGGCGCGCGTTAAGAAGTTTCACTTCAATCACACTTCAATAATACATGTTGCTTTATTTTTTTTACTTATTTAAATTTTGGCAAATATTTTTTAACCTCATAGTGTCTGACTGGACCGTGAACCGTGACTTGATCGTGGTATATCTAAAAAGAATGTTTAAAGAACGGAACTAACGCACAGCAGCACCCCAATGTCGAATTAGCGGCAGCTAAAATCACGGTATGGTAGGTGAAATTAGGATCCATCTCCAGCCATACCATGTCCCTTTAGAGTGTATGCCACTGCCATAAAAAATCATGTAAACCGTGGAAGTATGTAATAAAAATAATAAAGTAAAGCTTTAATAATTAAAGATACTCACCATCTTTTATGTTAATTCCATCTTCTCTTCGACAAGCACGAATCCACTGATTTGCTAACTTGTGTTTAGGAGAACGAAAATATTTAATATTACTCCCTTTGGTGTTCCTATTATTGTTCTTACAAGTAGCCACAGCACAGTTCGGCATAATTATACTATAAGTTTTTAAATTAAATAATCATATAACTAAACACAAAACCAATCTAAAGATCCACTTAATTAAATAAACTATGACAGCGTCAAATTTTCCCGGATGACGTAGATGCGCGGGTGAGTCAAAAACGAGTCTAGAAATCAGCATACCGTTATATGTGTATCGTGGCTGTCATTACCTAACTATCTAATGGATAATAGCCTGAAATTAGAAAAATTCAAGTTGGTACAAATAATCCATACCTGAAAAGGAGTTTACTACAAACAAAGGATTAAGGATTTTTTGACAATAGACAGAAAAATATCATTGTAGGTTGTCCCCCCCAAAATGAGCTACTTGGGAATTATGGATATTTAGACATCAAGTTGGGAACAGTTATTTGCTGCCAAAAAACTTACCTTACCCAATAATTAAAAAAAAAATTATTAGTATCTTCGTAAACAAAAATTTAGTTTATCATCAAAAAAGAAATTATCAGAATTGATATTTGATTCTGTTTCTCAAACATCGTAAGTAAATCAGCATTATTTAGATCTTTTATGTGCTAACCCAACCTCTTAAGAGACGTATTTCCTTGTAAGATTTTTGTTAACTTTTAATTTGTTTCGGTTTTTTTTTGTTTTATTTTATTAAACATAATATTTGTTGTGCACAAGTATAGCATACATATATAAAGGGTGTTTCAATAAGAACTGACTATTTAGTTATTTGGATACAACAAAAAGCTAATGGAATATTTTGAATTCTAGGCGTTTATTGTAAAACTAAGACATTGGAATTCGATATGAAATATAATATATTTCAGCTAAAAAATATATTGGGTGCTGGAAATAAAAATGTATTCCAGTATATGCATTCACTCACAGATAAAAGTATTGCATTCTTTCAAGGATTTTGTAAATGATGTATCAGAGAAGAATAGGTAATTTGATATTCATAGACGAGTTTATATCGATAAACTTATAACATAATTACATCACACTTGATATTTGGAGGTTCTGCTCTAGGTACTCTTGTTTTGCCAAATGTGTAGATGTCTAATTTAAATCAACTTACATTTTGATTTCAAATTGTAAAACACGCCACCTGTAGAAGTTAGCTGGCATTCCAAAACTGCAATATGTGCCTCGATGTGTTATAAATGCTTCATTTTCTGAGTAGGCTTAAAATCTCTGCCCCCCTGTATTTTAATCAAAAACTGCAGAAAGACCAAACTTGTGTTAAAAATATTTTTTTTCAGTTTTATAAATTACAGTTATCATAAATCTAATGAGATTTTCTTTTCAGTGCCAAATTCTGGGCAGAAGCTTCTATCAGAAGTGATATACTGCGTAAACCAGTTAAACAGATGATGGCATATAGACTATGCGAAGTTCACTTTGAGGAAAATTATTTTTCTAAGATAACCTCTGCAGGAAAGAAAGAAAGCTCTTGGTACCTGATGCAATTCCTTCAATATTTGGCCAATATCTACTACGGGCATTTGAGACAAGTCAAGATTCATCTCAAGAACCACCAAAGAAAATGAAGAACATTCCAGGTAAATCTTTATAGAAATTATTCATTGATTATAAAAAAATTACAGTATTAGTATTGCTTCTAATGGCACAAACTGCTACAGCTATTTTGTTTGTCTAATCATTATGACTGAATATAGCAATATTTTGAATTCCATGAGTAGAATAATTTTATTGGTTTGATTTATTAGTTACAAGTGAGTTACAAAACAGTAATTACCCTGATAGGTAGTCAAAATTGAGATATTTCACCTCATTCTATTAACACATTAATTCAATAAACAATATGTACTACAAACACTACCTGGTTTTATGAGTCATGTACCCAACAGAAAGTACCTACTGTTCACATAAATAGTTCCAGTTTTTATCTGAGTTGTACTAATTGAAATTTGTCAGATACTTTATTAGGTCTAACATGATATTGTTTGACTGCAATTAAATAGCCTCATGCTTGTTGTTAATACTGTATCAACAATACATTCATTCTCATTATCACTTTCAGGTCCTAGTATTTCAAAAGATGAAGAAACAAAATAGGTGAATTTGGATGATATTTAACCAATGAACTTAAGAATAGATAATCGTGTTCTACCTCCTCACCTTTCACCAACTATATATGCTGAAAAGCTGCAATGTGAACCAGGACTACACAATAAATCAGTATATAAGGCCCTTGAAATCAAAATGAAGACAATGACTGTTAATGATAAACACTGCATCCTTTGTATCGATTGTAGGTACTCAACCAAATGGTGATAAACTTCGTACTATTTTAGAAGATTGTATTTTAAATTTAAAGGATATATATTTAAAAGCGGAAGACATATTCAGTGACATGGGCTCGAATATTATTGATTTGACTAAATGTCTAGGAATTACACCTGAAAATACAGAGTTTCAGGTAGGAGGTGAGAATATGTTCTATATTTTTGACCCATGTCATTTAATTAAGGCCACCCGCACTAACTTAAGGTAGCACATATTTTACTTTCAAGTTAGAAAAACGCCTTGGTCATTAAGCGTTTGACAAATTAGATCACCAAATTCTAATAACTAAACTTGAACTATTTGGTTTTCCCGACAGTGTTTTAAAACTTTTAAAATCATGGCTCTCTAACCGAACTCAATATGTTTCTGTGAATGGAATTACATCCAATAAGTATGCTTCATCCTCGGGAGTGCCTCAAGGATCGGTGCTTGGGCCACTATTATTTGATATCTTCATAAACGATGTATGTCTTAAACTTAAGGCAATGGCACTCCTGTATGCAGATGATCTCAAACTTCTCTTATGCATAAACTCAATTGAGGACTGTCTAAAACTCCAAAGAGACTTGGATACCATTCTCTCAACATCGACAAATGTGAGGTGTTATCGTTCTCCTTAAAAACAAATCCATTTCTGTACAACTACTCAATAAATCAAACAATTTTAAATGGACCTGATTCTTTTTGTGATCTCGGCATAACTATTGACAATAAGTTTCACAAAATACTATGAATCTATAATTTCAGAAACAACCAAGACCTTTGGATTTATTGCCAGGTTGAGCCGTGAATTTCGAAACATCCATACTCTTAAAATACTATTTTTCGCTTTTGCCAGGTCGACATTAGAATATGCTTCTGTAGTTTGCTCACCTGAGTATAATACACATTTTGATGATCTCGAAAGAGTTCAGCGAAGATTCCTGAAACTACTATACTTGAAAACTCATGGCATATATCCTCCTCAGGGATACCCGGAAGAGATTTTACTGGAAATGTTTGATATGCAGTCCTTGTCCCGCAGGAGAAGTTATTTTTCTCAGGTGTTTCTGTTTAAGTTACTACATAACCAGATCGACTGTTCTGATCTCGGTTCTGATATATTAAACGAAATTGGTTTTCTAGTTCCTCGCTTATCATCACGACAAAATTTGACCTTTTCTCTGCCAGGAGCTCGAACAAACGAACTTCATTTTTCACCACTCCATGTTATGTGCAGAACTCATAATAATCATAACAAAGACTTTGATATCTTTAATACCACAATTCCACAAATCCGCAGAAATTTCTGTAAATTTTCCGCTAATAGCACATAACATCTACCACTCCCTAATACCACTGTACTATGTTGTGCAATAGTACAATTATGATTTTAATCTTGTGTTTTATGTAATTGTTTATGACATTTATTTGTACTCTTTTATTTCTTTTATTTTATTTTTGCTTGTTATCTGTTAACTCTTTGAATTTTTATAATGTGTACTGTTATGTTATTTTTCAGTTCTTTTATGTTTTATGCTTTTATATTTTCCTGCTTTGTAATTGTGAAGTTTTCCTGTTAGGCGGTGTAGTAATAAATAAATAAATAAAAATAAAAGAAACCATTCCACCATTGCGGATATTTGATGAAAATGATGTGTCTGGAAGTACATTCATGTGACATTTGCTATGCTTTTAGCAGAGAATGTACTAGTATTGATGTAGACAAACTTCTGTCGCATTTTAAAGCTTTTGATACAACCAAAGATTATTTTGGTGGTTTATCATCACCACCAGAAAGTATTTTCAACTCGCAGTTTGAGAACATAGTACAGGCGAAAAAAAAAATTCTAATTATCTCGTTAGTATATTTGAAAAAGTACAATTTATCCATCCCTGTTCAAATTTTCCCTAGTTGTTTGTATTAAAACTATTTATAAGACTAAAAATATTTTATTCTTTAAAATTTAATAATAGACATCTCAAATGTAATAGTTCTGATAAAAAAGACATTCGGAAATTGAAAATCCTATCACATGTATAGTTGATAAAAATTATGGCATTTTTCATTTCATAATAATTTACTCTGATTTATGAAAACTTATGTATGTATGTATGTAAATAGTAGCGTTTAGAGCTGTGTGTGTTCTCTTTAAGCAAAAGGGTATTAGCAAAGTTATTTGATCTAGATATGGTATTGATAATTTGTGCTCATAGATTTGAGTAATATTGTTCTCTTATTTATTTTTGTATGGTTTATTAATAGGGTTATGTAACGGTAAATCGTTACCGTAAAGTTAAAGCCAGTATTGTTTATATGATAACAACCACTAATTTATTATAAGCATTATTATATTCGTTATGTCTTATTAGTATATGTAGGTATAATTATATATTATATAATAATAAATGTAATACACAGCGACCTTTAACTATAAATAATTAGACGCATTGACATTACGTGGTCAGTATTGAGTCCTAGGTTCTGTTAAATTAACCAAAGTTCATGTCCTTGAGAAGACAGTTCAAATTTTATCCCTTTAAATGCTTCTGCTAGGATTTTTAGCGAGTATATCTGTTATAGTTCGCCCAGCCGCTGTTGACCCTCGAAACTCATGTAATTGCATGCGTTTCGAGGGTCAACAACGGCTGGGCAAACTATAACAGTGTTTCTGAGCCATGCCTTATAGAGGACATAGTCAGTCGTCCCTCCCTGGGATGGCTTGGTATTGCCTTTATATGGTAATTTTTTATTTTTGGTTGTACCCGTATGTCAAAATTTGTTTATTAAACATTTTTAGTTGTATTTCTGCCTAAATCTACGACGCAAATTTACTTTCAATAACCTTTGATTAATAAACATTGTTAGACTAGTGAAAATTTTTGTCTTTTATTCGAATTAATAATTTAACAACATTGTCTTCATAAGAGTGGGTGTAAGGGCTAAAATCCCTTAAGACAACTGGGGTAAGTAAGTACTTCTGACTTACAACTCCTCAGCCTACTGATGACAGTTAATTAATAAAAACTTTTTGTTTGTGCTGTTGCACCTACTGGAAATACTACTTCCAGAAATACTGAGTTTTAGTTCAACATTTAGTGATTTTAATAAGAGACATTCCTCTTATATACTGTAATTCTTTTACCGTTTCATCTCTTGGTATTATCTAAATTTATATGGTACAATTAGGGCGGTTAGTTTGGGTAGTTGGTAACCCAAACTAACCCAAACTAAATTTATATGGTACAATTAGGGCGGTTAGGCCATTTATATTAATTTAATTATATCTATCTGTAAAACCCATGACAGAAAGTTAATTTAATTTATTTAAACCTTATTATTGAACGTTTCGCCTTGATATCGGTCAATTGAGCTCAATTTTCCTTACTTGGTGCGGCTATATTTATTTCTATATATTTTATTCAGTAAATCCCTTTTAGTTTGGGTTAGTTTGGGTTAGTTAGCATTTTGAAGACATTCTAGAAGTCTTCTATATTTCAGTTCCCAAGGGAATAGGCTAAGCGTAGTTTAGTGGATATTTATACCCTAATTTTAGCATATAGATTGTTACATATTTAAGCAATAATAACTGGGTAGTATTAAAATTTCTTTTAAAGATAATTCCTCTCTTTAATTAGTATCGAGGTAATTTATTGAGATTTTTATATAGTAATTAGTTATGTCAAGTTGTTGATCCGAGACTTGCTAACGTACCATAACTAGTGCTACTTTTTGACTTGAAGTTGAATCGCAGTGAGTACCAGGCCTAAATCGTTTAATTGATACTTGATTGTTGTAATTTCTAGTGTTAAAGTGTCAAGATGAAACTTAATTAACCTAGCAATCAATACAATTGTAATTTGAACATTAATTACCACTCGTGGCATATATAGGTCAGATTGAGTGATATTGCATAAATTTTTTAGCATAATATTAACCATCAGTAACCAGAAAATCTTCTAAATTTTAGGAAAGTAGATTGTTCTACCCAAGTAGTATTTTTTTAATAAACTGGTTGTTTGTATTCCTGGTGTTTATTTTGGCAACTGTATTTAGGCTATAATTCAATCTCATTTTAATTTTTTTACGCTTTTTCACAGTGTTTTTTTTCTAAATTTTATTATCCGATTTTCAGACAGAATAAATTTCGTTCAGTAGAAATTTAGTGGCGCCCAATCTAGCCGCCATAAACTTTAACTCACGCTTTTAAAAAGGATAAAACTACAAACAGCTGAGTGAGTTATGGACCAGCTGAAAGTGCAATTGGCGAATAAGGCTGGTTACCAGCTCTATTGTGAAAGTATTGAAGTCTACGATACGACTTGTTAACCAACGACAGATACGTGGACGGTAAGAGAGAACACTATAGGTTAAAATTTTCATTACCTACCTTTTAAAAAAATCACTGGTGAAACTATTTACAATTTATCATTTTTCTGGATATCGCTAAGAGTATGAAATATGAGTTATTTTATACCCAGTCCCTTCAAATAAAACACGCTGTATTTTATCAATTTGACTCGTAGGCCCTTGCTATCTTCTAAACTAAATTGCATCTTCTAAAACATTATTGGTTAATTTTAGAAATATTTTTATGATTGGACAACCCTCTATAATCTGGCCAAACAAACGAGGATATTTTGTTACCAGACCAATCAATTCGTCCCTTCGACAAACACAAAAAAATGTGGAGAAATTACGGTGTAATATGACCTATGTTATGTCTAGGGAAAATAATGACAAGGCCGATAATAGGGGTGTGCTATTCGTTAGAGACTTACTTCACTTAATGGCTTAGTTTAATTATATATGTCACATTAATTCTTTTATAAGTACAGTTTTATGAAGATAGACTTTTTCTCCAAACATTTCAATTCTGATATATTTGTCCTCAACTAAATCCGCTGGTACACTGTATAAGTCTCGAAATATATTTGCACAGAATTAGTAAAGCTTTAAGCTATGCGGAAAAAATCCAAACACAAATGGACGAAATTCAAGAAGTTGAAAACCGAAATATCAAATATAAAATATCAAAATACAATAGTTCGTATCACGAAAAACTGCGAACGATCCAAAGAAAACATTAAATCGCAAAAAATGGAAAAATAAGAGATCGAATGAGAAAAGGTCGATTTACAAAAGATCAAATGGAAAATGTGACTCTATAACATAGATACTATAGAGTTTCTTGGTGTATTGTAGATTTGTGATCATATCTTTTTTTTTAATTTTGACATATAAAGCGACACTTTTCAAAAGTCTTTTACTTTTTGAAACGTCCTACTTTTCGTAACTAGTTACGAAAAGTAAAATATTTCGCAACTGGTGATGAAAAGCACATTCCGCCATTAATTAAGAAACATACAGATTATTTTTTAAACTAAACTACTTGAACTACCTCTTTATTGTCATTAAATTTGATGTACAGTTACACTGAAAGAAAAATTTCGATAATAATAAATAAATATTTGTTTGGGTAGTATTTGTTAATGAATATGCTGCCAAATTAATAGCAACTAGACCTTGTTTTTTATAAAAATATAATTCCATTTTAAATGTTACGCGTTAATATTCTTTTTATTTGGACACTATTTGGTTGCATTTAACAACATACAGTAATGCAAAACATATGTATTATTAGAAACATTAATTTTGTAATAGTACATAATTTTCTGTTTTTATATAATATAATTGGTTTATAGTTAATATACGGATTTCCATTAAATAATACACATACATAGTTATAATAAGCATTTTTGATATTAACCTCCATATGAATTTGGTTAGTATTAGTAACATTGAATGTTAATAAAAATAACTACAGTAACAGTTAACAAAGGAAAAATATTAGGAATGGTAGCATCTGGCTGTGCGTTTATTGGCGCGAATCGGCGTGATCATTTTCATTTAGCGTAGTAGCAGAGACAGGGGTAGTAGTAGCAGACCATAGGGCTATCGCTATTCGCCATCTTGTCCTTGTATCTGGAACTGTGTTCCTGCTCAGCTATGTCAGTAGTGTCTCTTTTTTTTGTATATATTATCACATACCACAGTGCATACTATCTATGAGTGTCTCCGCGAACTCCGCGTGCTGTTAATTAGTGCAAGTTTTTCCATCCCGGCATTTAATTTATGAAGGAAATTCATTGGAGGCACTAATTATGTAGGGATAGTGCAGTGCATTGGTGTTACTGTATTTCTGCGGCTTATTATATTAGCGGAGAGGTAATTGACGATTAACTTGAGACTTGACAAATTTGTGGTTATACGTGCTTAAGAACACAATGAGTGACCTGATTGAGCTGTTCATATGTTTTTTTCTTATTTCATGGGTACTATCTACTTACCCTAGAAATTTGTAACATGGGCAAATGTAAAGTAAAAAATCATTGATGTATGTAAAAGTTTTTTGAGAATTTATTTTCTGTTTATCTATGTGAAATATGTTCATAATATTTTTTAAAATTAAAAAATGTATTCAATGTCTTTTTTTATTACCTACCTATTCCTATTCCGGTTAAGAGGACATCCCAAGAAATTTCTCTCCTTTTTGTAGATATATTATAGATATTTTTTTGCTATTACAGATATTAAATTATTAAATATTAATAAAGTTGTTCTGGACTAATAGATTCTTTATTATATGTATATATATACATACATATAATAAAGGATGTATTAGTCCAAAACAACTTTATTTATATTTAATAATTTTATATCTGTAATAGCAAAAAAATATCTATTAATCGTTACATAATAAAAAATTAACAATAACTAAAATTTATTGAGCAATATTACAATTTATTTATAGTTACCAAAGTGATTATTACATATAAAAATAACATAATATACAGACATATTTATTTTTTAATAATAAATAAATATCTGTTATTTATTAAAAAAAAATTATTATATTTAATAAAATTATTATAACTGCCAAACAGCCTGCACTTACAAGAAATACATCTAAGTTTTAGAGAAACAAACGCTTAATAACTAGTACAAATATTTGGTGTTAAAAAAACAATATTTGTTTCCAACCGCGGAAACAAATTTTGCATTAACTTTGAACAAATATTTAATAAGCCATATTTAAACTAGAAATTTGTTAATAGTTAAGTGTTCTAGTTTATAGTAAACAAACCTTTCTTTCGGTGTACGCGCATTAAAAGTGGGACACCCAATTTTTCCCATTGTAAAACGAGCGATTGCGCACCATTGATTTGAAATCAATGTTGCGCACCAGCACATACCTGCGGCAATGACGAGGTTTGTCAAATTTGACAGGAAAACAATAAATATGCCACAGTTATCATCCGTTGTCGAAAAAAACTAGAATAATTACTTTGTTTGAAGAGGGTTTGCCAGGAAGAAGTGTGGCTGTGAGAGTTGGGAAACCGAAAAGTACCGTGCACAATGTTTATGTGAAATGGCGTGCGACACAGAGCGTCGAAAGAAGGGCAGGTAGTGGGGCTTCCAGGACGACAACTGAGGAACAGGACAATAATTTAATTCGTTACCTCGAAGAACATCCTTTACGAAGCGCTTCTGACGCAAGAAACGATACAGGGTTTCCATCTTCTGGCAGTACAGCGCGTAAAAGAGTTAAATGTCTCTCTAATTTAAGAAATCGTTCTGCAGCCAAGAAACCTTTTCTCACTAATGGTAACAAAGAGCAAAGAATTGGTTGGTGTTTGGAATATCTTGTGGCGGACGTAAATTTTTGGCAAAAAGTAGTTTTCTCTGATGAAAAAACATTTCAATCATTTTATAATGGCGGTTTAAGAGTATACAGGCCGCCGAAGGCTGGATATGAAGAAATGTACACTCAAAAAATTGAAAAGTCCGCAAGATTTTCTGCCAATGTTTGGGGTTGCATGGGAGCTGGTTGGGCAGGGCTGTACATAAGAGTAGATGGCAGGTTCAATACTGAACAATATTTGAACATCTTAGAGAACGTCATGCTTCCAAACGCCCGCGCTGCGTATGCGAATCGCTTCGTGTTCCAGCAGGATAACTGCCCCATCCACACTGCTCGCCGAGTAACGGAATGGATGGAAGCAAATCGGGTTGACTTGTTACCTTGGCCAAGTAGGAGTCCTGGTGCTAATCCGATCGAAAATGTTTGGGGACTGATGGTAAAAAATGTCAAAATTTAAACCCGAAAACAGGGAGGAATTATGGACAAAAATCGTGGAAGTTTGGAACAGCATAATGACTGAGGATTATACTCAAAACTTAGTGGCTTCCATGCCCAGAAGAATCCATGCGATTCTGGAAAAAAATGGTTCTGTTATAAAATATTAATAGTATCATTGCACGGAATGCGCATTATCTATTTAGCGATTACGTTTTTTTTTTAATAAATAATTGTAAAAACCAAGTACAATTTTGTGTTATTCAATAGGGACTTTTGTTAATTTTATATTTCACGTTCACGATATTATCGCTTAGGGTTGTGGTCACTAAACTCGGTGGAACACTATCACTCTTTGTAGAATAATAATAGATAAAATAATTTTGTGAAAAAGCGATGACAAAGGTGACAAAGTCATAAAACATAACCTAATGAATGTACGTCATATGGACATGCTCTATTAGCAGGTAAAAGTCTGATTTACCAAAAATTGTGAAAAATTACAAGATCTGTCATGGGGGTGACCCAGTTTCAATGCGCACGACTGTACCACATGTTAATGAAGATTTTTTATATTATTCAATTTTATTACATGTGAATAAAAACATCATTAATTATAGACATTAATAACACAGTTCGAACAATTAGTGTAGTTTTCTGTGTGGCATTACTTTCCATGGAAGTTTCTCCAAGAATGTTTGTGGCAATCTTCTGTTTATTCGTTATGGAATTCTCCACATAACCCTCGGCAACTGTATTAGACTTCCTCCCCCCATGCTGTTTGATTCTCAAGAAATCGGCTCCAGAATCCGCGAGGAGAGTAGTCGATGACCGTCGAAAACAGTGACCGGTATACAAACAAGAATTTGGCAACTAAAAACGGCAATTATTTTCGGCATATTTCCAAATGTATTAATACCTACAGGTTGCACTCCACATTTCCCATTTGAATATTTGACAAAAAATCTGTCATGCTTAACATTTGACGGCCTTACCAGAACGTATAGGTCTGGTGCAGATAAGGTAACTTCTTAATAATGGTTTTTTTTTGGAAAAAATTTGGTACCAATCGATTCGTTTTATTTTCTTTCCAAAAAAGTGAGGATGATCGAGATATTATCACGATTTTTTGGTAAAAAATTGATATTAAATGTTCGTAATGTCGGTGCAATAAGCCATATTTCGACGCGACGTTTTTAAAGCAATTTAAACATCAAGTAGGCTTTGCAAAATGCGAGGCAAAATGTCAAAGTTAACAAAAGCGAAATTTAAAACCGTTAATGGCGATTTGTTGACAGCATTTCGAAAGCTTTTTAAAGATCGTGATCGAAACGCAATAAAAATTACAATATCAATCGACTTACCTGTAAGGAAGATCGATCGGAATTATCCGAGCATCTCCGCTATCCCTCATTACACTTTGTAGTATACAACTTTTTCCCAACCGGTACAATTTTTAAAGAAGTTATCTAAAAACATGGTGATTCAGCCGACCCTGGCTAGCCGCTCGAGCTCATCGCCTTGATGCGTCATTACAATTTTGGTTCGTGAGATTTTTGATTACACTGCATTTGCGGTGATAGGGAGAAGGTAAAGACTGGGTGGGTTTGTAATGAGGGATGGCGGAGATGCTCGGATAATTCCGATCGATCTTCCTTACAGGTAAGTCGATTGATCTTGTAATTATCCTTCGCATCTCCGCCATCCCTCATTACACTTTGTAGATGCTTAAAGTATTTGCGATGTAATCTACATTAACTGAAAATTGCGAGTTTTGTGTAGTCTTAGATTTGTAAGGCCCTTTTTATAAACTAAAATTCAAATCTATAACCATTAGATTTAGTAACACACATCATGAAGGTGCATATATCATGTTTAAAGCTTAACTGATATTAACCTTTAACTTATTTTTAATACTATACCAATATTCTTATGTAATATGATAACAAGTTGGTAAGTAAGTTATAATTGTAGCTTAATATTTATATGATTCCCTAGAATTTATGGTTCAATAAACAAGATGCCAATCCAGTGGGATTATCCACGCCAAGTTTTTTATAGAATTTCGAGAATACTTTTGATTTTTCTGTCGAGCCAGCTGTCTTCTGAATGGTTTGTAATGTAATTCCCATTCTTTGAGCTGCTGAAGTTGCCCCGAGTCGCGTGTTGTGTGCCCCAAAGATTTTCGTGTTTATGCTGCTGGCTTTTAGTATTAACTTGACCCATCTGCTAATGGTTTGACTGCTGTCTGGGTGATAGGGCTTTTTGTGAGTGAGTATTACATTTTGTTTGGTTTTGCTACTTGTGGTATGGATTGCATCTGCAAATGCAACGATCTATTAGCATATTTACAGTATCTGTGAATGACGTAATTTCTGTTTTTGAACAAAAAAATAGGTATGTTCACTAGCTGCAACTGCAATTGCAGACAGTGGAGGATACGATCGATTGTATCTGCTAATACAACGAACTATTCACCTTTTATTGACTGGTAGCACCTTTTTTCCTTTTGTGCGTTCTATGTAAGTCTCTAATAGTGTGGCTATACATAGTTCAGGTTGATTAATAAAATAAGGTAATATCAAACTAGGTTGAAGCCTGTTTAAGCCACTTGCTTTTATTTTATCCGGGAATATGATTTCAATTATGTATTCATATTTAAAAATATTGTCTATTTTTACTTCCGGGTTGTCCGTGATTTGTGTGCCGTTATTAGTATTAAGAGTGTTACTAGTTTTAAAGTTAGATTTGTAGATTTAAGAATTCGTGAGGGTACATGCTCTTTAAGCGCTGTAGAACTGGGTAGGAATCCCAAGTAATTGAGTATTTTGATTTTGGGGGTCTTATGTTAAATGTTCCATTGAGAAACCTTTTTATAACCGCTTCGTCTTTTGTTTGAGTAGGATGACTCAGAAGACAATTGAATGTTTAGGAGCTCAAGAATAAGTTTACGGTTTTATTATATATTTGTTGGCGCTTAGAAAAACAGAAATTCCCCTATTTATTGTAAGTATTTCCGTATTGTTTGAGGGTGCTATCTGTCAATGAAGAAATAATCACTTTTATCGCTTCATTAGGTACGCTTTGTTATAGAAAAGCTCTCCTGAAAATGAGGAAGTTTCATCAATATTTTTTTGTATTTTATTTTATTTTATTTTATTATTGTTGATTTCGATAGCCCATGAAAAAAAAATAAGTGAACACATGTTTTTTCCTTTTTTCCCTAAGCCGAAAAATGAGGCAGATACAACGCCTTGAGATGTGCTTATGACCTCATAATACACATGAATTGTTACGTCACACCATGCATAGTATATCTATATATACAAAACTAAAAGCTGGTATAGCTCTTGTAATATTCATCTTTAGTGGAAATAAAAAAATCCGTATCGATTTTTTTTTTCACTGTTCTATAGTTTGGAATAAAAAATAATCAGTTTAATTTCTCAGGAAACTTTCTAACTTCCCTACAGCCAGAGAAATTTTCTTCCACAATGGTTGTTTCTCTCCGCAAGGAGATGGTGAGTAAGTATTTTTCATGGTAAAGATAATAGACTGTTCTGCCAGTAGGTCCCTTTTCTCTTGTATAAACCCCAAAAGTGAGCATGGTTGCCGGGGAATAACTACGCTTTTTTCGGAATTTATATAAAACCTAAATCTTGTAATGTTTATGTAATTTTATTTATACTTTTAAGCAATTCTCTTTTGAATTACCAATAACTAGCCAATTGCCTAAGTAGAGTACAGTTTTTATAGCCTTTAATTTTACATATCTTACAACTGGTTTCAGTTTTGTGAAAAGATATGGAGCTGTACAGGGTGGCTCGTTTTCGTGTTTATGTATGGGGAAGTCGAAAACCGTAAGAAGTACAGTGTCGGTCAAATTAAGGCAAAATTGCGCATTTAGGTGCCTAACAATATGCCGTTTAGAAAGTTTCAAAATTCCGAGTATTACCGGTGATATCCGGAAAAAAACGAAATTTTGAAACTTCGTTTTATTTTTTTCCTAGGCTTATTTAAAAACTGATCTCAAATTGAATTGCACTTTTGCATTGCCACTTTCTCCGCTCTATCCAATGATGGTATCCAGTTTGAAATCCGACGTTTCGTCTTCAAGGAATCATCATCAACTTTCTATTTTTAAATACGAACTTTAATTTTTTTTATCGTTTTTCAGATGATATTGGCGTTATTAATATGAGTATATGTTTTTATTTTTTTTTAATTTCTTTTTTTTAATTGTAATTTTTTTTATTTATATATTTTGCTTTGGCGTAATTTTAAATAATTTAAGGTAGGTAGGTACTTTTGAAACTTTTATATTCTATAAAAATATTTTATTTTGTTTTTGTATTAAGTGGAAAATTGGAGCCCGTATTAAAAATAAAAAATAGCAAAATCATTTTTTACGAGAATATGGCCATGAAACTCAAACAAGCTGCTTAGTGCAAAGATAAAATATTTGCAACTTTTAACCAATTAAAAAATTTATTTAATAGAGAACATGAACAATAATTTATAATCATACTACGTGATACTATAGGTA
>MU192459.1:18127-29018 GCA_016904865.1 Pissodes strobi
TGCTTAGTGCAAAGATAAAATATTTTCAACTTTTAACCAATTAAATTATAATCATACTACGTGATACTATAGGTACTTTGATGAAAAAACACACCTATTGGAATTTTGCATATAAATAATAAAAAAAATTATAATTTATAGGCAAAATTCCAATAGGTGTGTTTTTCCATCAAAGTACCTACCGGGTGATTCTCAAAAGTGGCTCACCCCTATAACTTTTTTGTTTTTGGAGATAAAGAAGTGAAATTCGGTATGTAAGTACAGTATATAAATGTGTATTCTTTGACGTATTCAATTGTTTTTTGTCACTTCAGGTTTGACCGGAAGTGACCATTACTTTCTTATATTAAATGGGACACCCGGTATATTTTTACTTATTTCAATAGAAAATCACATTGTGAGTACAATGACACCCCATTTGTCACTTTTTGACATTTGCCATCCTAAAATTTTCAGTTTTAAATTTTCAATCTAGAGTGCCATGAATGAGTTATAACGGTTAATTTTGAATCAAGTTGTCAGGGAAAAATAATTTCGATCGAATTGTACTTTTCATTTGTTTTACAGCTTCATTTAAAGTTTACAAAATCGTAATAATAACGTTTACTCATTTTTTTCAAATGGAACAAAGGTGGCTCATTACCATATCTAGAAAGGGCATCTTGTTACGAACAATTTGATACCACACAATCGATATTTTGAATAAATATACAGTATCATAATCTGTCTAAAAGCTCTAATTGTTTATTGTGTCGGTCATTTACCGGCATCGTTAATAGTGAAAAAATAAGGAGGCTTTGGAAAATAATAACAAAAAAAGTTATGAAATTTTTGTGCAGCCATATTAAATTTGTCAGTTTTAACAGAAGTTCTTAGGAAACAATATTTTTTATAATCAATTCGTTATTGCAAATTGGCAAATGAAAAACTACTGTCGAAATTAGAAAATTAACATGCTATTAATTTATGGTGATGCCAGAAAAAGTGCCGTTGATGCAGCGCGGCTTTTTAGGGAAAGTAATTTTAACAAACGATATCCCACTCGCCATTATTATCCAGAAATGGAACAAAAACATCGAAATGAGGCCGAAGATGGTAACCGAAACCAATTCATTATAAGTGGGTATAAAAACATTCCACTTGCCAATTTGTAATAACGAACTGACTATAAAAAATATTGTTTCTTAAGAATTTCTGCCAAAAACTGACAAATTCAATATGGCTGCGCAAAAATGTCATAACATTTTGTTTAATACTTTCCAAAGCCTCCTTACTTTTTTCACTATCAACAATTCCGGTTGATGACCGACACAATAAACAATTAGAGCTTTTAGACAGATTATGATACTAGATATTTATTCAAAATATCGATTGTGTGATATCAAATTGTTCGTAACAAGATGCCCTTTCTAGATATGGTAATGAGCCACCTATGTTCCATTTGAAAAAATTGAGTAAACGTCATAATTACGATTTTGTAAACTTTAAATGAACATGTAAAACAAATGAAAAGTAAAACTCGATCGAAACTATTTTTCCCTGGCAACTTGATCCAAAATTAACCGTTATAACTCATTCATGGCACTCTAGATTGAAATTTTAAAATTAAAAATTTTAAGATGGTAAATGTCAAAAAGTGACGAATGGGGTGTCATTGTACTCACAATGCGATTTTCTATTGAAATAAGTAAAAATATACCGGGTGTCCCATTTAATATAAGGAAGTAATGGTCACTTCCGGTCAAACCTGAAGTGACAGAAAACAATTGAATACGTCAAAAAATCCGTATTTATATACTATTCCTACACACCGAATTTCACTTGTTTATCTTTAAAAACAAAAAAGTTATAGGGGTGAGCCACTTTTGAGAATCACCCGGTATAGTATCACGCAGTATGAATATAAATTGTTTATGTTCTCTATTTAAAAAAAAATTGAAAATATTTCATCTTTGCACTAAGCAACTTGTTTGAGTAATAGTTCATGGCCATATTCTCGTAAAAAATAATTTTACTATTTTTTATTTTTAATACGGGCTCCAATTTTCCACTTAATACAAAAACCAAAATTAAATATATTTAAAGAATATAAATATTTCAAAAGTACCTACATTAAATTATTTAAAATTACGCCAAAGCAAAATATATAAATTAAAAAAAATAATAATAAAAATTAAAAAAAATAAATAAAGAAAAATAAAAACATAACGCCAATACCATCTGATAACCGATAAAAAAAATTTAAGGTCGTATTTAAAAAAACAAAGTTGGTGCCGATCCCTTGAAGACGAAAGGTCGGATTTCAAACTGGATAACACCATTAGATAGAGCGAAAAAAGTAGCAATGCAAAAGTGCATTCAATTCGAAATCCGTTTTTAAATAAGCACAGGAAAAAAATAAAACGATTTTTCAAAATTTCGGTTTTTTTCGGTTATATCCGGAAATACTCGGAATTTTAAAACTTTCTAAACGGCATAGTGTTAGGCACCTGAATGCGCAATTTTGCCATAATTTGACCGACACTGTATCTCTTACGGTTTTCGAGTTTCCCATACATAGACACGAATTCGAGCCACCCTGTACAGGGTGATCCCCTATAACGTCGCCCCCCTTTAACTTTTTTATTTTAAGTGTCTCAAAAAAATTAAAAGTACGGTTGTGTAGGTACTGAAATAGTATATTATTTTATATGGAGGAAAAGTAACTTTTCCTCCAAATAAAATATGCTGTTTTTTCTTCAAATGTCGACAAATTAATGCAAAAACGTCGCTTTTTAATAGTAATAATAATTATTATTAAAGATAAGTTGGTTCGCAAGGCGGCTTAGACCGGTGCGGTGTCGGTGAATAGGCTCAGTTTGTTGCTATAATAATGTCATATAAAGCTGTCAGTGGACACTGTCAACAATAATTATTTTTTTAAAATTGCGTTTTCGATTGCGTTTTAATTCCGTATTGATAAGCAGTTATTGAGTAAGTTCGATTAAATAATAACCAATTTGTTCCTAAATTAGTGATTTTTAGAAATGCAGTCACAAATTGAGTGATAAATACAAATTTTAGTTTAATAACTCTTGAGTTGTTGACGCTTATTTTGATGTTTGTTTGTATTGTATCTATGTTGATATGACAACACTTTTACCTCCGCCGGCGGAAAAGTGAAAAGTAAAGCTCCGGCGGCGGAGGAAAAGCGAAACTTCACTGCCGCCTACACAGTCGAGTAATGATGGATTTACTGACGTTTGAAGAAAAAATACTTTTTTTCTCCGTATAAAAAATATTGGAAAAATGATCTGTATACAGGGAAAACCAAAAGGTTAATTTTTTTTCAATGGAACACCCTATATCTGAATTTATTTTTCGATTCCTCGTAAAATTCTAAGCATATTTTATGTATGATGTTATACCTCTAGAGTTAGTAGTTTCACAGCTATAAACAGTGGAAAATCGGTACTTTGGCTACTTCTCACCTTGGTAGCAAAGAGATCATTAGAGATGGAGTAAAATGAATTTCACATTCCAATCTTAACTTTCCAAGAGCTATCTGATCGTGCTAACTTATGGTACATACCGAGGTACCAGATTTGGTACCCATGGTACCGCCTGCCAGTTAGTACCGTCAGATAGCTCTTGAAAAGTTAATATAGGAATGTGAAATTTATTTTACTCCATCTCTAATGATCTTCTTGCTACCAAGGTGAAAAGTAGCCAAAGTACCGATTTTCAACAGGAACTCAGCTAAGGCAGTCAATCTACTTTGCTGCCGAGTTGAACATATAATTTTTTCTCCGATTGTTTATAATGATATATGTATATTGTATATTTGCAAATTATTACAATTCCCACAATCTTTTTATTTTTTCCTGTAGTGATAAATTAAGACAAAATTTGATAGATATCGCAATTGTTGGAACGGTTGGTTGCTATGGAAATGTATATGTCCATAATAGTTATAGTTTGACAACTTATGTCAGACGTTTTATTCCCATGGAGACTAATCACTTTGCTGCCTAGGCAGCAAAGTACTTACTTTGCTGCCTGGACAGAAAAAGTAATACTTTGCTGATTGATATGGGTCTGCAAAATTAATATTTGCTGTCAATCGGAGAAAAAAGTATTTTTTCTACAGCCGCGCGCAAAATAACTAAATATTAAATTCAAATGAAATCGCAAAATCGACGCATGCCGTGGATCCTTATTTTGCGCTCTAGCGCGAACATGGAAAAGGAAATTCTCACTTTTTCCGTCTAGTGTGCTGAATGATCATGGAAACCAAAGATAAATAAATGACAGTCGTGCGTTTGTTACAGTTTGTTGCGGGCACTCCTGTTCTAAATATGCCCGAAGCCCAAGAACTTTAAACAAGACAGGATGGTTCGATCTGCCGAATTTTTTCACTGACAGCTGCTTTTTTGCGACGTAGCCACGCGCGAAAGGCTTAACGTACATATGGCAAAGTCGTACGAGCAAGGCTATTTTTCTTGTTTAGAGTTTATAAAAAAGGGTTTAAACTCAAAATTTTAAATGGATAGTAAAACTAAACTAATTCTTATGAAATTACCAAGGTTTTTTTTATTAATGAAGAATGGAAAATATTTTTTACAAGCTTTTTGTTTTTGAATTCTAACAAACCTGGATAAGCCAAAAGTAAATAGAAGACGGGGGATTATTAAATCTTGTATGAAAAATATCCTTAAGAGTATGAGTAATAGGAGCTTATTAGAGAAAAATAGACAACAATAAAATAAAATCTGACTACTCTTTTATACAGTGTGGGCCAAAAACGTAAGCATATTTGGAAAAGCCTAATAATTGCTTCTCAGAAAATGTTATTCTATATGGAAGCTAGTGCATAAATAAAAATAATTTTAACCATACAAAAACTCAGATTAAGTATACACGGTGCGCAAAAAATAAAAATATGTTACTTTCTAAAACATATATTTTTTAAGACCGCAGCTGGTACAAATCTTAAAACAATCTATTTTTGACACTATTAGTTTAATGGTCTACACTCTACGCTGTATGATAATATTAGGGTTAGCTATTATATAATATAAACGGAGTAACACAGGGTTCTATCCGAGTATAAAGATCGACCTTTATACTCGGGTTTTATCTCAGGACCAGTGCTGTTCAACTTGTTTGTGAATGACCTTACATAAGATGTATCTGAAAAAGATCATAATCTACGCAGATGGCACAACATGTTATTGGTGATTGGAACTATGAAAATTAAAAAACTGAAACAGAGAAAGTAATCATCGACTTGGCACACTGCTATAATGCAAATAAATTATCTCAACCTTGATACAACAAATTATATTTTATTCAAGAAACAGAACATCACACACATACATCAAATATACACCTTAATACTAAAACCATTCTGAGTAACCTAGCAGAGGTCAAAATCCCTGGACTCACTATTGATAAAGAACTTCAGTACTCTATGCATCTATTGCAACAAGTTACATCACCCACAGTGCCTCAAATAGTAAGTATGCTTTGGTTACTTTCACCCTAAAATGTGCTACGCAATTCACTTCTGGAGAGGTGAGAGTGGAATAATGAATATATAAGCTACAACTAAGAACTTCAAGTAAACAGTATTTTAAAAGTCACAATATAATAACCCTCACATCTTGTTACTTATATAAAATTTTGCAAATCATACACAATAGGATTAAAAGAAGCATCTTCTTTCTCTATTTCATCCAAAGCTGTTTCTATGTCTTCAGCTTTGAAAGTGCTATCAGCTTCATCATCATAGTCCGGCTGCTCTAAAACTATTTGAATTTCGGTTCTTACAACATGTTTTAAGAAAACTGGATCAGCACTGTGAGCTTACTAACGAAAATAATTCCTATAATCTCCATAAAGATCTGATTATTTGGCCTATCTTTACCATTTCAACTAAATTGTTAAAAAGTACCTATTACATCGGTATTGTATTACTAGTGATGGGCTTATTCGAATGAAAAATAACCTGTTATCCGGTTATTAAAATAACCTGTATTATTCGGTTTTAATTCCACAAGTATTCGAATGAAAAATAACCTGAACCTGATACGTACGAATTCAAATACGAACACGAAGGAACAAAACCTCGCTGTCGCGTCGCGTCGATCCGTCGAATGATCAACGAGCAAGGAGCGGTTTTAATTTAGTAATTTAGTTATGAGTTATGAATATAGGGGTTATAGTGTAGATGCAAGTTGAGTTTTAAAATTTCAAATGTACCGGTAGGATGTGGAATTGTGGAATGTGGAAGCCGAACTTGGGGGGTTAAATATTAAGTTAAGATTACATAATTTACTTTTATTGCGTAGGTACCTAACATAAAAAGAAATATCCAATTTTCGGCGCTTGAATGCCCAAAAAGTGCAAATACAGCAATTTGTTGATCTTCAAAGAATCAAGATAAAAGGCGGTCATATTGCACATATTTATTATTTCTTTCATACACTTCTTCGTAATAAATACGGCCTGCTTTCCAATACATAACACCAATTATCACCTAATGTTTGTTTAGTTTTTAGGTTATATATTGGAACTTACATAAGGAACATACATAAGTCGTAATATAACTATACCAATATATGTACTATTAATTATAAATATTATTATAGTACTATAAATACATCGCCAGAGAGAAATACTTTTTTGCAAAGTGGATTTTTAATAATTTATGTTCATTACCTGTAATCAACACATCCAAGAATCATATTTTGGAGTTTAAGTATTTTTGATTGAAAAGCGTAAAATGCTGTTTATTATATTTTGTTCAATAATATTACGTAATCAAATATTTACTCGTATTCTATTGTTATTTACTTATTTATTAAGCCATGCTTAATAAGACAATTACAGCAGCTACGAGTTACGAATAAGATGCCGATGACGCTGAACCTCCTTCCTAACCGGCTGCGATCGCTAACTTGAATGTATTCGAATGATTATTCAAATAATCATTCGGTTATTAATATTATTTGAATACAAATAATTCGGTTATCAAAATAATTCGGTTATGCCCATCACTAGGTATTACCATATACAACCTTCTTCCCACAAACATCAAATATACCTACTAGTATAAATCCATTTAAGAGTGGTGAAAAAAATATTACTGCAAGGCGCTTACTATAGTCTGTACAAATTTGAGTCTCATCTCCAACAGTATTGTATGTTCATATCCACAGTATATGTTCCACAATTTCAATATTAACTGTATTGTTAATGCTACGTCCTCAATATACAACATAAATTATATAAGTTATCTTATATCGTATTTTATAAATACTGTCTAAAGCATCTTAACTATATTATACATTTACTCCTGAGCCTGAGTTAACTTTTATATTATAAACTGTCTAAAGCCTCTTAACATTCTTAACTATATTATACATTTACTCTTAAGTAATTAACTTTTATATTTTATATATACTGTTTAAAGCATAAATATGCGAAAATGGGCAATACACCATTATTATATTTATTATTATTAAATAGTAGTACAAAAATTTTACACCATACAAAAGCATTGAATTTAAAAATTTGTTCACGGAAAGTCAAAAGTACGAAATTTCCTATTTATCATTAAAACTAAATTATATTGTTACTTCCATGTGGTGCAAACTTTAGCCAAGAATAAAAAATAATCACAAAATGATCTGAACAAATCCTGCTAGTGTCAGGGTTGAATTTATCCTGTCTACTACAGCGGCTAATCCATACCTTTCTTACACTTTGGGACACTATATTCTTTGGTTTGGGAAGCACATGTAAAATAATTTTTCTTTCACCACTTTGCTTAATAGAATAAGTGTTGTTATAGCCAAAACCAGCACAGCTTGATCCTGATCTTGACATAATGGTATCTGAAACACGTATGAATCGTTTATTTGAGAAAGGGACTAACTAACATTTTGTGCAATTTTGATTTTTACTACTTTTCGTTTACTTTTTGAATTTGAATTTTGAATCGATTCATTAATCAGCATATTCAATAATTTTCTTTAAATGATACTCATTACAGCAACAAAATCTACCAATATCACAATATAAGCAATGCCATAATTATATGATAATCAATGCCTGAATCATGTGATAACCTCTTAAGATTTCTTTTCCAGAAACTTCCAAGCCTTGGTCTGGTCCCTTACTGGCGATATCTTCATGGTAAATGTAGACGAATGTTTTGTCGGTGTTACAGTAGTGTATATCAAAAATATTAACTGTTAGCTGTGTTAAACAAAACAAGTGCTGAACTGGAACTAGTAGTAAGTGTACATTCTGCATGTAATCGAATTGTATTACGGTCAAGTCATCACGATTCTTGCACTATGCTTATTATAAGCATAACCAATACAGGAAGCAAATCTTCTTCAAGGTTTAACAAATCTCTGACTGTTACCGGATCATCACCCAGATGTGGGTCTTTATATAATTCCATGATAATTTCTCTTGTTTTGATTTATTTATTTAGTTACACTGCTTAACAGGTTCGGACCCAATTACAAAGCAGGATTACAAAGATAATCAAAGTACCTAATTAAGCTTAAAACTATGAAATACATACAATACTCGACAGTAAAGTATTCAAAAATCACAAATAGAACATCATGAACTATAAAATATTTTACAATCAAAAAGAATAAAACAAATCAAATCAATAATAGGGAGGTATTAGCAGTAGGTAGGTCAGGATAAGGAGAGTCATGATACACGGTCAGGATCATGTTCTTTGAAGAGAGTCCGTATCACAGCGATAGAACTATTGAATATATCAAAATTCTTGCCGCAAGCATTGTGTTTTGCACATTGTATAAATGGGTGAAGACTTGCTCTAGGTTAAATGCTGACGGAAGCCCATGCGAGAAACAAGAAAGTTAATTTTATTTAGGAGATCAGGGCATTCAATAAGATTATTAAGTAAGTTAAATAGGAATTCTTGGGAATAGTAGCCTGTTCTAGTTTTAAGGGACTGCATGTCAAACATTCGAAGCAAGTTCTCAGGAAAACCCTGAGGATGGGCAGCAACCATGAGTCCTCAGGTAAAGCAACTTTAAGAACCTATGTTGTACCCTTTCCATATCATCTATGTGTGCATACTGCATCATATGCTGATGATCATACTAATGAGGCGTATTCTAGTTTTGATCTTATAAAAGAACAGAATAAAGTTTTAAGAGTATCAATGTCGTGAAACTCATGGCTAAGTCTGGTAATAAATCCGAGAGTTCTGGATGTTTCACTAATTATTGTCAAAGGTTACACCAAGATCCTTAAAATGTTCTGACCTAGGTAAATGTATATTGTTTATGGAATAAAGGTGTATAATTGGGTTAATTTAAACACTAAGCTTATATGTAGTATATAAATAGATTTCATTTATTGATCTAAAAACTAACTATTTTCACAGTATATATTTGCCCACTGACTCTGATATATTTTTTTTGATCATGCTTCATTCCCTATTGCTCGAACAATATGAAAACTTATTTTTGATTTGCTCAAGGGAAAATATACATCATCGAACATTCAATATTCTTACTTTGTAAAACAGTTTCATGAGAACTTTAATTTACATTTTGGTCGTCCACAAGGGGACATTTGCTGTAAGTGCGGATATCTAGATCTTCAAATAAAAAATCCTTCTCTTGGAGATGCATTTAAAAGAGTAGGAACCTCCGAACTAGCTGTACATAGAAGAAGAGCAAAATAGTTTTACTAAAAAAATCTAACGATGAGTGCAAAATCGTGATGAATTGGCAATAACACAATTCGCCTACATGCAAAATGTACTGTTTTGTTTAACACAGCTAACAGTTAATATTTTTGGTATGCACAACTGTAAGACTGCAAATCATTCTATATTTAGCATGATGGTATCGCAAGTAAGGGACCAAGCATCTAGGAGGCTTCTGGAAAAGGAATCTTAAGAGGTTATCATATAAAATTAAGGCATTGATTATATTAATTTCTCGAAAGGCACTAAATATTAGCATAGTATAAACAAACATATTAGTTAGTACCTTTCCGAAATAAACGATTCATATATACCTATTATATTATTTGTAGCTAACTAAAATATCATATCCAAAGATAAAAGTTGAACATTAAGTAGTTAAAAATTCCTTTTATTCTACAAACAAGTCTATTTGTATCTATGTACATGTTTACTGATATTCAAAATAGTAATTTTCTTGTGGCATTCAGAGTTCGACAATCTATTCTCAAATTATGGAAAATAAAATTGAATTAAGAAAGCCTTAGTTCTATAACTTGTGTGTATTTACTAGTAAGTGAACTCATAATGCTAATAACATGAGGGCTTCTGAATGAAAAATCCTTAATATATGATTCGACACCGGCTTTTCCATAGTGTAGTAAGTGTAGCGATTGCTGTATGACATAATATATTTATGATATTCTAACGTGATAAGCAAGATCACAATCTATGGAACTAAACAATCTATAAATAAGAATTACTTTCCAGTGTATGTTCGTAAACATACCTACTATTTTAAAAATATTGTTTAAAACCTAAATAGCCAAGTGATACACTGTGTAATAAAACCCTCAGTTTGACAATTTCTCTATAATATTAAGTAAAATATTATTATTCTTCCCAGACTTGCTTACCTTTAGACATAATTTAAAGTTTTTCCTACCTTATTTAATAAAAAGTCAATGAAAACTACACTGAAAAATATTCATACAAAACAGGCACTCTGGTCCCTGCTTTAATCCTCAATTTATGGGATTTTCTTTAGGATCAAAGGAAAATATAATACATTTCAGGTTTCTCAATGTTCAGAGCACTAAAACACAACTACCAATAGTTCTAAGATATTTGAAAATATGAGTAAAGAACTAAAAACAGAAC
>JAEQML010059165.1:0-29018 GCA_016904865.1 Pissodes strobi
GAAAAATACAGTAAGTAAAGGATTAGGGTAAATCGGCGTTCATTACATTGGTGTCAGGTGTGGGGTAGGTTTTTCAACCCCCAGGTAAAGAAAAAAAAAAATAATAGAAAAATTTTGAAAATTTTTTTTGGAAAATTTTTTTTTGGAAAATTATTTTTGGGAAAATTTTTTTCCCTGGGCCAGTACCAGAAAAGTAGAAACTTGCCATCTACTTGTGTTACCCTAGAAGCAAGAAAAATCAAGGAAAATGCCAGAAAACAAGACAGCAGCCCCTGTCGTGCAGACAATCACAAATAACCTCATTATGGGGATAGAATCCGTGCCAGTCTACGAGGGAATGAGCAGCATAGAAGAATTTCTGTCAACCATTGAGGAAACCTCCCTAATCGCCAGTTGGACTGAACAGCAGAAAGTCGCCATAGCTCGGTTGAAACTACGAGGGAAAGCAAAGCAGTTCATCGAATCAGAACCGGACCTAAAAAGCACCTCAAGCTGGACTACCTTGAGAAATGAACTGAGGAAACAATTTACGCTGCCATGTGTAAAAGGGACAGCAATGAAAAATTTTGTGGAATGTAGACAGAGGGTAGGCGAGCCATGTCGACAGTTTCTAACTAGGCTAAAGCTTTTGGCCAATAAAACAATTACGCTTACAGGATTAGCCGCCACTGATCAAATTCTCAAGGTAAAGCTGGAACAAGACATCATTACGCAGTTTGTTCTTGGACTTCTAATGCCTACTAAGCAACGAGTTCTGTCTAGAAGCCCGTCCACTCTAGCTGAGGCCTTAGAGTTTGCAGAGAGAGAAGAATCAGTTGAGAATTTCGTACGATCATCTACAAGCATAGAGTGTAGAGCAATCAACCGCTTTCCTCTGAGAAATCAGCCAAATTTTGGACCAAAGTCAAGAAATTTCATGGGCACTCAGGACAACAAAGTGATTCGAAACTTTAAGTGCCATAAGTGTAAACAAGCGGGCCATACCGAGAAGTTTTGCAGGAATGGAGTCGCAGCATGCTATGGTTGCCAACAAACCGGACATTTTCTCAGACAATGTCCTGTCCGAAAGTTTCAGGGACGAAGCAGGCCGCTAGTATGTTTCAATTGCAATGAATTGGGACATTTTGCAAGATATTGCCCACAGATAAATAACCAGCAGAACTCAGGGCGTGCTTTAAACTACGACGCAGCCACTGTCCAACCCCGAAGTATGGCTGCTCAGCAGGCAAATTGGGAATAAGTAAAAAGAGTAAGGTAGGGATATATACTTGCTCTTTGAATGGGACCCCTCAGCCTAGGAATAGTATAGAACTTAGAGTTAAAGGAAAGAAATGCCTTGCTTTAATAGATTCAGGAGCAGTAGTATCCCTTGTAACGCCTGATATTGCCTTGGGGTTTACAAAAAATAATTGTAGTACTAGTTTAGTTGATATTCAAGGAAATATAATTCCAGCCTTTGGAGAGGCTAGTATACCAGTGACTTTTCCGTGTAATGTAACTGTGCCACATAATTTTATGATTATCGAAACAGGTAGTTTTCATGCAGACATGATATTAGGAATAGATTTTCTGCATAAGTATAGTATCAAGATTGATTGGGGAAATGGATGTTTTTATGCATTTGGTGAGGAAATCGAAATGCTTACGGAGAAGCCTGAAGTCAGGACAGATATTATGATGACTTCAGCCGAAAAGAATTTACAGAAGTTATTAGAAGAGTGCGCTACCACTTTAAAGGAAATGAAGGATGTTTTAGAAGAACTGAAGACTATTCCACAGATTTCTCATGTAGGAACTTCGTCGTTACAGCCAATAACGATGGAGAACCATGCTCAGATGATTGGCTGTCATCTGGACATAAGTGCTGAACAAAAACAAGTACAGAAAATGAGAAAGAATGTGGTAACGTCTAGGAAGGCTGCAGCTTCCAAGAAAGAGCGGAAAAGTGGTAAGCAGAAGAAAGGATCAGCTCAAAGAAGGGACCAAGAGACTTCAGTGAACAATTGGGAGAAATTTGGAGAAGGTGATCACGAAACGACGGCGTTAAGGCGTCCCGTTTCAGGTCCGGAGGATAGTTTTGAGGTATTTATCGCACAAGATATGAGGATTCCCCCAATGTGTCAAGCCTTGTGTTCAGCTAACCTTAAAAATTCGTCGAGAGTCAAGGCTCAGCATTTGGTACTGGAACCAAATGTCGACTTACCACAAGGGTTACTTGTCGCAAGAGTTTTGAGTAAGGCAGGCAAAGAGATTCCTATTCGATTAATGAATGTCACAGAGAACGAGTTGTTGGTTCAGAAGAGAACTATTATTGGTAGAGCCTTTGAGGCTAGTGTTGAGGAACCAAGCACAGGTTCAACCCTCAGGCCCGTGAGGAAGGTGGATAGGAAAGATGTAGAAGACATTTTAGCACAGTTACAATTAACAACGACAGATACGGAAGCTGGTGAAAAGTTAAAAGAATTAATCGTAGAATTTATAGACATTTTTAAGGCACCTAATAAAAAGTTAACATGTACATCAAATGTGATGCATAGGATTATTACAGAAGATGTTGTGCCTATATGTAAGAGACCTTATCGAGTTCCCTTCCAACGACAGGAAATCATGAAGAAGGAAATTCAGAAATTATTGGACGACGAGATAATTGTGGAAAGTCAGTCTCCATGGAGCTTTCCAGCAATTTTAATTGAGAAAAAGAGACATCCAGGAGAAGATGTGGAGCACAGATTATGCATAGATTATAGGCTATTAAATGACATTACAAAGACTGATTTTTTCCCTCTTCCAAACATCCACGAGACTATTGACCGACTGGCAGGGTCAAAATATTTTTCAACGATGGACCTTGCATCTGGATACTTCCAAGTACCTCTCCATCCAGACGATCAGGAAAAAACTGCATTCTCAACTCCTGATAACCATTATCATTTTCTGAGGATGTCAATGGGTCTAAAGAATGCCCCTGCAACTTGGAGTAGGCTGATGAATCATATACTAGGGAAATTAACCTTTACCGAGTGCCTAGTATATCTTGACGATATATTAGTATTTTCAAAAGACATCGATACTCATTTAGAACGACTCAGGCATGTCTTTGAAAAGATGAGAGCGAGTAATTTGAAGTTTAAGCCAACCAAGTGTCGGTTCTTGCAACAAGAAGCGGAATATTTAGGGCATATAATAAAGGAAGGAGGATACACGACCCATCCGGACAAGACAAAAATTGTAAAAGCATACCCGATTCCACGAAATGTGAAAGAAATTAGAGCCTTTTTAGGTTTATGTGGATTTTATAGGAAGTTCGTGCCAAACTTTGCGAAAATCAGCCAACCTCTAACGTCCCTTACGAAGAAAAATGTTAAATATCATTGGGGACAGGAACAGGACAATGCTTTTGTTACACTGAAAGAAGCTCTGATTACACCACCTATTTTGAGATACCCTGATTTCAACAAGGAATTTATAGTGAACACAGATGCCAGCGCCACCTCAGTAGCTGCAATTCTTATGCAAGTACATGATGGAATAGAGCACCCTATATGTTATTCCAGCAGAGCATTAAATGATGCCGAAAGAAGATACAGTGCGACAGAACGAGAATGCTTAGCTGTTGTCTACGCTGTGAAAACATATAAAGTGTATCTCACGGGAACTCATTTTACCATTATAACCGACCATCGACCTTTAAAATATCTTTTGACTATCAAAGATCCCAGCTCAAGATTAGCTAAATGGGCTATGTTCCTCTTGGAATACAGTTTTACAATAAGATACCGCCCAGGCATAATTAATAATCGAGCAGATGCGTTAACTAGATTAAGGTCTGAAGAAACCACAGAACCTATGGTTGCTACGGTAAATATACCGGATGAAGTTAAACCCGTCATAAGCGCTATTTGGACTAAAGAAGAGCTGAGAAAATTACAAGAGGTGGATCCCGAAATTGCTATAATAAAAGAAAATATTACAGCTGACGATCTTAACTACTATGACAGTCCAGAGAAGTTAGTGTATAAAAGAAGAACCGGAAATTCAAGACACGACCAGTTAGTTGCACCAAAGACCATCATTCCTGAAATTTTACAAATTTACCATTCATCGATATTTGCCCTTCATCCGGGACAGAAGAAAACACAGGAATTAATCTCGCAAGATTTTTACTGGAAAACCATGAGACAAGATGTAAAATCGTATATTGAAAATTGTCATTCATGCAATATACATAAAACTAACCCGCAGCTACCCGCTGAAATGCAGAAGAGTCTCGTACCAGCCAGCCCATGGTCTAGAATAAGTTTAGACCTCGTGGGGCCCTTAAATCGCACTCAGAATGGAAACAAGTACATCCTAACCTGTGTGGATTTCCTGACACGTTATCCTGAAGCCGTGCCGCTTCCAGATATCAGAGCAGAAACGGTAGCCCGAGCATTCGTGGAAAATATAGTATTAAGGTATGGAGTTCCACGGGAATTGCTAACGGATTGTGGCTCTCAGTTTGTGGGAAAATTGTTCCAGGAAATCTGCCAAAAATTGCAAATTCGAAAATTAAAGACTACGCCATACCATCCTGCCGCAAATGGAATAGTAGAAAGGATGCATAAAACGTTAAAAACTATGATCAGTCATTTTGTTAGTGACTATCATAATAGTTGGGATGAAATCTTGCCATACGCCTTATTGTCGTACAGGAATGCTATCCACGAAGCCACTCAGGAAACTCCATTTTTCCTTATGTTCGGTAGAGACATGGAACTGCCTTTCAATCTTAACATTAGAGAAGACAGAGTACGATACGACTTGGCAGAAAACTATGCAAGTGAAATGGTGCAACGAATGCAACAAGCACATCAAATTGCTAAATTAAACATCGAGAAGGCAATGCAAAAACGTTGCGAAAAGCGCAATCATCGAAGAACAAAGGCCGAACTAACCGTAGGAGAACTAGTGTACCTGAACACACCGGTGGTACCTGGAAAGGAAATCGCCACCAAATTTAAAGCTAAATGGGCCGGACCATATCGAATTATAGCCAAAAAGGGGCCAGTTACTTATCAAATTAAGAGCCTAACTGGAAGAAAGGAACAGACGGTGCATTTAGAACGACTAAAGCGATTTGGAGGCTCATATTACGACGCTCCAATCGAAGAGAACAAGGAACCAGAGGTACAAGAAATCGAGGAGCCTGAAAATGAAGAATTAGAGTTTGAGGATCATCAGCCCGAAGACCGGGAGATGGAAACAAACTCTGACTCAGAGAACTCAGAACCAGCGGAGAGCGACTCCGAAGAAACTGTATCCGAGAGCGGTAGCAGTAACGATGAATCCGATGAGGCCGAAAACGTAAGACGTAGTCCAGAAGTAAGAAGGACTCGCACACGTGAAATACGTTTGCCGGAAAGATTGAGGGATTTCGATCTAAGTTAATAAAATAGAGAATTATTTTGACATCACCCTGTATATATGATGCAAAATAGCGAAATGACTACAATAAGTATAAATTTACCTAAGTACGTAATAACAGACTCTAACTCTCAAACATCATTGGATTTTAAAAGCTGCCTAGAGCGGAACGACGGACAATTTTGATAAGTACAACTGTAACCAAAGAATATTATATGCATCGTAGTAGAATATTCTTTGCTGTAACCCAGCTGAAACAAATAAGTAAACAAACACGAATATGTAATTAAAAGGAATGAGCTGAATATGCCTATGACGTAACAGTGTAAATCGAGACACTATGTCTGGGAATATGAAACGTAAATACTTTGTACAAATACGAGGGTAATGGAATTAGTAAGATGAAATATTGCCAGAGCGAATGCTGAAAACAATAATTACGGCATCGGCAAGAAGAGAAGAATGCATTTTGAATACCAAGCAAAGAAGCGATAATTATGTAAAATAAACACAACTAGAGGGCACCCCTAAGGTACAATAGAAGCTGTTATACTAACATACGCTAAGCTTAGTTGAAACCATTCCTCTTTTCAGACATTCCAGTGACTCCCGTGTCAAACATTGTAGAGAAATTTTTTTTAAGTTCTGAAAGTGATCGGAAAAGGAAAGAGCTTAATAAATAGAGTTAATAATTAAAGTAATAGTTAATAATAGTGATTTAAGTTAGGAAAGACATTGATTAGGAACATTGATTTTGGCGGATGTTAAAAGTTGAGAAAACATTGATTATGATAATAATAGTAATTTAGGTTAAGAGAGACATTGACTATGAACATTTATTTTGATGGATGTTAGATAGTGACTTTAGAGACATAGTAGAAACTTTATAGTAATTCAGGAACGGTTGTGTGGTACAAAATCTCAAAAGTTAAAATGACATTGACTGTAAACATTGAATTGGTGACGGCAAATAAGTGACTTTAGCGAGATAGTTTAAACTTTGAGTGCTTCAGAACCTTTGTGTGTTAACTCCAACGGCTATATGGGGTGCTGTCGTTAACCTACGTTGAGAGGAAAAACTCGCCTCAGGTGAGGCCAGTTCCCCGGAAGTATTCCCCAACCGCCCTCACATAGACAAACTTGAGGAAGTCAGCTGAAAAGACTGTGGTGAGAAATATGTATTAAAGACTAATATGTTACGTTACTATATAATTTTGCGTAAAAAAAGCTAGGTTATCATTTTTAAAGATTAAGACTATAAAATAAGTAAGTACTAAATTTCGCAGGTTTAACTGGTCGGGGAAAACATTTGTTAATTATTTATCAGTTGAGTTAAAATAAATTCAATTGCATGCTTAACCATTTAAATCAACACTACTTCCATAAAATGCATATCGAAATGTGTAAGGTTAAACCTCCGAAAGCAAAACTAGGATTAAAATTGATAAGAACTACCTTCTTTTATCTACAAACCAGACGCGTACTATTTAAAGGTCCCGGTAGCTTCTAGAAAATTGACTAGGTCACGGTTTGACCCAGCCGAGGATTTTACCTGTTGGGTATGTGAATCATAATGATGTGCAGTTTTATTTTGTCTACTTGAGCCTCCTTCATTGGAGACAATTTAAAGTTAATGATTAGATAATCGGTTATAGATCAAAGAAGTAGGACTGCATTTTGTTTTAGAAACATTTAAGTAATTCTTAAGTTAGTTCGCATAGATAAGTAACGTTCGAATAGTGTTAGAGCAAATAAGTCGAAAATTTATTTGAGGAAAGTAACTAAAAATATAAGTAAAATGTGTAAGTTATGAAGGAAACGAAATGTCGGAATACGAAAGTTGTATAGAAGTGTTATGGATACCACGAGATTTTATCTATAAATAGCGACCATGTAAAACCTGTTGCCATCTTTAATTGCTCGACAGAAAGACCATCTGGGACTTAACAAGTGCCAAGTGTTTAGGTAAAAAATAGGTCACTGGGACTATAATATGACATGAAGGAAACGTATTCGAATAGGGTAGGCCTTTCTACTAAACCGAGGGGCCATGAAAAAAAAAAAGAAAGGAACTAAAGTTCCTTCTTTTTCCAGGGGAACGGAGTGGTGTGATGTCCAGGCCAGGGTACCCGATTTAACTGAAGAAATGTAAAACTTTTAGTTAAATTTTAATCGTTCAAATGAAGAAAATAAATATTGGAAGTCATTTGCCCTTGGACTATAAATCCAAAAACCGATAGGAAATTCACGTTCACTAGACACGGTTTTGCGCGCGGACTATTCCACCACTTAATTCGGCATTCATGCAGATTCCCCCGAAAACCTTGATAAAAAGAAGCGTCTTGCGTCATCACCAATGTTCTAATTGCTGCAGGCAAAAATTCCAGGAGAACGACACGCCTAGAAAGTTGCGAAATATCACGCGCTTCGTGGGTGGACGTAGATTCTGGATTTTTCTGGGGAACAAAACGCGTAAAAATTTCTGCTATAAAAGGATGATTATATCGAAGAAAAATCAGTCTTATTCTCCAGTCCAGTTGCAGTGGGTCGCTATGGCCAAATTCAAAATGTTATAAGAAATATCAGATGTAGCGAGTCGCTATGCTGAATTTCATTTAAAAAGTTTAAAAAGTTAAATTAATAATTTTGTAGTCGATAATATGGTCTTAATTGTGACCAAACCGAGAGTAGTGCCTTTCAGTTTAAGGGCTCGTGGAAATAACGAAATAAATAATTGAATTCATGTCAACGATTCGAAGAGTAAAGAAAAGTGTGAACCATCGTCATTCATTGAGAGTTAAGATGTTCAAATCCAAGAAAAGGGAGCAACGGCGACAGGTTCCGAGTTCACGTTAGAGATAGACTGTAAGTTTAGTTATAAAAATTGTTAGTATATTTGAAAACATTTATCGGTGACTGTTTGCAAGGAATTCATGAATAATTCAGTATCACATTTCAGTATTCGAGTTAGACAGTAAATCTAATCTTAAAGCATAAAAATTGTTAGTATATTTGAAAATCTTTATTGTTGACTTTGTGCAAGAAATTCATGAGTTTCAGTAAAACATTTAGACTATAAATGTAATTCTTAAAGCATAAAAAAATTACTGTATATTTGAAAACATGTAGCGTTGCCCGTTGGCAAGAATTTCAGGATTGTTCGGCAAATTTAAATGATGAGGCAGAGTGCCTGTATATTGGGAAACGTTTAATGTAGTATTTGATAATTTCAAGAGTAGCCCATTAAATAATTAATGTTATAATACTTCGCATTTTATTTAATTAATTCACTGCAGACAAGAATATCGCTGACCGAAATTATTTTATTATTCCATATTTTTTGACTGGCTAGGAAAATATAATATTTTAGGAAAGTTGCTACACTGAAAAAAATTCACAGTGTCTAATTAATAATACCAGTGTCATTTTCATTTAATGTGCCAGTTCTGATTGTCTGACGCTGTAGATACGAGGTCAGATTAAAAATTTAAGCGAATAAATTTAGCCACTATAAAAAAAAAGCTCCCTTTCACTTATTTTATCAATTTCAAAACAACATTGATGTGACTTATATTTATTTAATTATATTTAATATACTTGAGAATAGAAAGTAAGTACTGGTAAGAGGCATAAAGTGGTTTTCAACTAGGTAGCGGCACATGGGTGGTTGCCCAAATGTAAAGGAAATTATTTTACATCGAACTTAGGGTGTCAACACACTGGTACTGCGAACCCGTTTACAGCTAATGAACAAAGATTGACGAAACGGCCGAAAAATACAGTAAGTAAAGGATTAGGGTAAATCGGCGTTCATTACAGTAATACTATTTAACAATATTTAAGAAAATACTAATTACCTTGAAACATATATAAGTCCTCAATGTACGTACAAAAAGATGAACAATACTAATCTATTAATTTATACTAGTGTATAATACAATATAGCATTATCCTAAACAGATATATAGTATTTTAGTAGAAATTACAACTTAATTATAAAATTAAACAATTATTTTTCATTAGCATTTTCACTTCCAGCTACTTTCCATTTCCCTTCTACTTTCTTTAAATGTACTATATTACGCCTATACTCTTGTCCGGAGTGATCATCTTTCACGATAACGTCACCGCCTTTTTTATCTACTACAGTGAGATGATGAGTCAAAATTCGGCGTGATTTTATTTCCTCTGATTAGGTTTTTCTGATATACCTTGTCTCATATTTCCACATTCCACATCTATATTTCCATTTGCTCTTCTTTTTCTATCTTCGTATTCTCTTCCTTTTTCTTTTTCGATTCGGTCTTTGTCGGTGGCGTCTCTCGGTACTTGTGTATTTTCTGTTTCCATTGAATTTACAAGAGTCTAGCGACCCGACCAAATTTTCGATACCAAAGGCCACCTATACTACATAGGCTGGCCTTGCGTAGAATATATTCACAAAGAAGGGGGATTCTTTCTGAATGTATTCGCGGAAACACATGCAAGCTACTGTATATCGACTATAATACGGCTTTTATTAAATATATCCTGGTTTTTAGTTAAATAAAGCAACATATTTTGGAAAAAGTGCATCCAAAGTACGGGCACGTATTACAATAAGTAATATCACTTTTCGCATGGCCCTCCGCTCGCTGCGCTCGCCACGGGGGCTCAAGAAAAGGAAACTAACCAGGTGCTAACCCAAACTAACCCAAGACATACCCAAAATCAAGAAAAAAACTGTTTAGAAACTTAACCTTAAAAAAAAATGAAAAGAAAACAACGGGGTTTGAACCCGAGCCGCCGACGCCGATAAATGCCGCTGCCGAGTTGAGACCTAACCATCTAGTCCTCTGGACCACCACGCCTTACATGCAAATCGATTGCATCACGATTACAGTGGCTTTATACAGGACAGTGACGACAATAGACCAGGGCCGCCATTTTGGAGCAAATTTTCTTAAAGCTTATATGGAAGTTTCGCGTTTTTTGCAATTTTTTAGCAAAAAGCTAACAAAATTAAGCAAATGAAGTATTATAATGGTAGGAATATGTTAACCGGACCCTTACCTAACAAAACTTTAATAATTTTCACGAAATTAACATGCAAAATAATTGAAAGTATTATACTAGCATTTGAAAATCCCGCATGTATAAGTGGCAAGGAACATGTTTCCGGCTCTTTTTGAGCGTAGTACAGAAAGGGACAGAAACTCAACCGAAACTAGACACTTATCAGCAGAATGGACAATGTAAATGGGGTTATGATGATTCAAGATTGTGTTTTTTTTTATAAGCTCTGTTCCAACTGAGCAAGAAACCGTACATGGGACGGTAATTTCCAGTAGCATAATTCGTTTATCAACATGACAGGTACTTATCACCTCCAAAAATGAAATTGACAACAAGAAATGATGGTCCCTCGTACGGTTTTCTAGTCGGTTGGAACAAATCTATATATTATCTATGAGATTGTGACAGATTGGTACGTAAATATATATAAATATTTGTTTTTTATTAATAATAACGTTTTAATGTGATAATCAGAATGGTCGTCTGTGTTCACGGCATGAAATTTTAGTACTTTCTCCATGATTTGTGGTATCTTTCAGCAAGGTGATGTTATAAATAGTAAATGTAATTTTTAGGTCCATATTTGAAATTTGAATTAGGAACCTTCCCAAAAAAAATGTTTTGAAAGGAACAATACATAATATGAAGCAGCGAAGCAGGTATCCAGTTTATACAGCAGTTGATGCAAGAAAGGGCACTTTTCTTTAGAGCAAATAGGTATATGGACAAGCAAAGCATAATATTTAAACAAGATGACATGATGTATACTTCCGTCATTGTCTAAACGATGCTTCCGTCTCCCATCACATGGAATTCTAAACTTTCAACAGAATTGATCAGTTTAAAAATAAAGCTGCTGCCATAAAATCATGTCTAGATTAAGACTTGTTCATGTTAAAAACATCTTATTTATTTATAATCAACACAAAGAATATAAAAGCTTATTTCAATTTTCAGCTTTGACCAGAGGGAAAAAATCAGATTTAATAAGGATGCTATCAAAAAATGGATTCTGAATAATGAAAAATTCATTATGATTTTTATGGATGTTGACTATGAACAGAAGTTCAATAGAAGAACACTATTTGACAAACCTGTATTTGATCTAAAATAAATATATTAATTTTACTCAACGTTGTTTGATTAACTTACTTCGATCTCTTCTTTCTTGTCGATAAAGCTTTAAGCTAAACGGCAACAATAAAAAAAATCTTAAATAAAATATGCATATATTACCTAATATATTCAAACAATACAAAACAGGAATACACCTCCGGTTATTAACAAAAGCTAAATAAAGAACCTTAAACATGGAAAAAACTAGTTTCTCGAATTGAAATTTTTAATACAAATAGTTTTTTTCAACAATTTACTAGCATATTTTTGCACTACTTTACTTTTTTTCTTGTTAACAAAGTTTTTCAAATACTACATATCTACTAATTATTTTTTGACTCATATTATGACAAGGTTCTTTGATAACTGTACTATCAATTTTCCATTTCTACGAAAGAAATAAATCATGCGTTCATGGTAAAAAATCCAATCCATTCTTGACTCCTCAGTTTGCTCGGAAAAAAGCCTCAATATGGAATCTGATGAGATTTCAAGGCAAATTCACGCTTTGTAGAAGCCTTTCTTTCCACGTTGGTTTTGGAAATGGAAAATATGGTTGGGATAGCATTTGGCTTTAACTTCTTATCTCATCTTTTTTCCTCCCACATGCCTGGTGCAAAATGAACCTGCAAGAAAAGATAATCAGTTAGTACATTGTAATGTACACATCACTTAATTATGCAAATTGAGGCATGACATTTGACGAACATGTTACTTAGACTGTGTTGTACGATGCTGGCTAAGCTCGAGTCAGCTAAACCAAGACTGGTGGTCGAAGAATCCCATTTAAAATACATTGCAGATAAATGATCTAATTTGACAGCAATGTATTAAGGAGTTCAACTACCAGTCGTAGTTCAAATAAGTTGAGTTTAAGCCTGTATTTTACAACCAGGCCCTACTAACTACATAACAGTAACTAGGTATATGATGTTAAACATGGAATGTTATAAATGTTAAAGTATTTTTTGTACTTCCAGGACTAAAATGGTTAATTTAATCCTAAGGGACTAAAGTACATTTGGACTGTGATCATGATCACAAAGTTATCGACACTGACAACTTGTTTACTTATACTGTAACTAAGTGTTTCAAAGTAGAACAATACAATATTCAACTGGTAAAGAAAAGCCTAATATAACATTTTATATCAAAAAAGGCATGCAGCTGCAATCTACTACATTCTTATAAACACAAAGAGTAGAATATAACAACAGTCTTTGGTGTGACAAAAAAGACTCGTGAAACAATCACCCTTCAACTTTACATGCCCACGACTTTTTTAAATCACTACATATAGGATAATAATGTATTGGTGGGCCTGTAGAAGGTCTGCAGGGCATGTAAAAGCCTACGTCTGACTAAATCTTATAGATAATCTACTTTTAAATACCACTTGTTTACCTACCTTGGTACCTACGAAAGCAGCAAAACTACACTTTAAAACGTAATATAACTTTAATGTCTAATTGGATATACCGGAACTACACACACAGGTTTAATAGTCAGCAAAAAAGTCACTAGAAAAACGCATAAAATCGCTATAAATCATAAGAACTTATCCACAGGCACATATGAAAACAAACTAAATTTGCTCCAAAATGGCGCAGCCAATCAGCGCGTTGACGAAACATTGTCGTCACTGTCCTGTATAAAGCCACTGTAATCACGATGACATAGCGCGAATGCAATCGCTTGAGTCAACGCCATCTGCACTAGATGGCGCTATAATCGGTATTGAAAATTATATCGGGTCTACAGACGCTTGTTTGAATTTGGGAGTTTATCACGAGAATAGGTTTATTTCTAAATTGCCTACTAAAAAACAATTCACATGGAGTTTTACCAGTTGTAGTGTGGGGGGGTGCTGTTATACCTACATCATTTGATAGTTCATATTTATTTATTTATTTATTTTTTCAACTTGTATCAACAGTTTACACCAATTACAGATACATTTCCTAAAAACAAAGCAAAGAGAAAACAATGTTTTTAAATAATGACGCCATACCATATTAAGCATCGATTTGATGCAAAATCCTTCTAAGTCCTACTATACAAACAAAAACATCCAATGAGACACAATACTTATTAATAGGGTTTCCATACGTTCGGATTTACCCGGTCATGTTTGGGTTTTTAAGGTGTCCGGGGAAGTCCGGTCGGAATTTGAAAACATGTCCGGGAAACCTGGAGACCGAAAAACAGCTGCTTAACTTTGTTGAATATTTTAATCGCTACGACGGTGACGCCACATCTCTACAAATTCCGACGCGCATTTTAAGATCCTTTACAGGCGTAGCCGACTATATCAAAATCGTCTTCTCCTATTGGTCGATCCGCATGGCCCTCCGCTCGCTTCGCTCGCTACGGGGGCTCAAGAAAAGGAAACTAACCAGGTGCTAACCCAAGACATACCCAAAATCAAGAAAAAAAGCTGTTTAGAAATATAAAAAGATAAAGAAAAGCAGCAGGGTTCGAACCCGTGTTTTCCAGGTGAGACCCAACGATCTAAACCTCTACACCACGAGAGCTCTTCCGAGAAATTGATTGCATCACGAAGCCATATTGTAATACGAGATGCATCGACCTATAGGAGAGGCCGGTTTTGATATAGTCGGCTACGGCTGTAAAGGATCTTTAAATGCTGCCGACGCATATTCGAACGTCCCGACCTCTATACTCGGGCGTCACGCCAAGGTTAAATTTTTCGTTTTCGGCGCACTCGTGAATGCTTCTGTCTTTGTTTTCTTATGATTACGATTACGACATAAATAAAGACGAAAATATTACTAGAGTAGAGTGTGCCTGATGACTTATGCTTATGCACAAAGGATATTTTGTGGACTTATGCGATCGGTATCGGTAAATCCCAAAGCTAGTGTAAAATACTGTAAATTGTGTAGGCTCTGCCGATCTGCGTGCAACGCGCAATATTAAATGTTGTTAATAAAATTCAGCATTTAATAATGCCAAAACGGAAGTGTATTGTAACAGAAGATATTCTCAAAGCTTTCCCTTCTATTAAAAAAGAAAAATCCAATTCCGATGTCATTTGTAACGTATGCAATACAAATCTTAGTATTGCTCACGAAGGAAAAAAAGACATTCAAGATCATCAGAAGACAGTGGCGGTTTTAGTGGGGGGCGAAGGGGGTTTCGTCCCCCCTCCTGAACTAAAATGTTTAATATAATAATTGCGTTGCATGATTTTGTTATTATTTTGCTTAGTGCGTTTTGTCCCTTTATTCTCAATCGCCCCCCCCCCCCCCCCCCCCCCCCCTCCACCCCCCCCCCCCCCTCAGATAAATCCTGTATCCGCCCCTGTCAGAAGACTGAAAAACATATTAGATATTTGAAAAGCCAAGCAGGTTAGTAAATGATTTATGCAAAGCAGTTCTACCACAATACCTAATTACATTTACAATTGATGTTTTATTTAGGTACATCTAAAGCTAGATGCCTTTGTCAGAACAACAAGCAATGATAAAATGATTAAGGGTGCAGAAGCAACCCATGCATTACCACATAGTGAAACGTCATACCACTCCATGGACTGTACAACAAAGGTAATATTTTTAAATCATTAACTAATGGGTATTTTATATCATTTTTTAGATTCATAAGAAAATGTACCAAGACTCATTAATTGTAAAATCTCTAACATGTGGACATACTAAAGTTGAAGCCATAGTAAATGGAGTTCTTGGGCCATATTCACTGAAAACCATCAAAATTCAGATAAGCAGTTCATCATTTGTTGGAATTTCTACTGATGCAAGTAGTCATAATTCTATTAAGATGTTTCCTGTATTAATACAGTATTTTGATTTAAAAAAGGGGGGATACAAATCAAGCTAGTTGATATATGTCACACAAACAGTGAAAATTCAGAAACTGTTTCTAATCTTTTATTTTCTGTTCTAGAAAAACTTGACCTAACTCAAAAATGTATTTCATTTTCTGGGGATAATTGTAATGCAAACTTTGGCGGCACAAATAATATTTTTAGCAGATTGAAATCCAAAGTCAACGAAAATTTAATAGGAATTGGATGTCCTGCTCACATTATAAATAACGCTGTTCACACCAGTTGTGACTCACTGCCAGTAGACTTAGAATCCATAGTTTTAAAACTTTTTAATTATTTTAATATATACACTGTAAGGGTTGCTACTTTAAAAGAATTTTGTGAATTTGTTGACACCAGTTATCAACAACTTTTGTACCATTCAAAAACAAGGTGGTTGTCGCTTTTCCCAGCTATAGAAAGAGTTCTTAGGATGTTTGAAGCTTTAAAGTCTTATTTTTTTATCTGATACTAATTCCCCCTTTATATTAAAATTATTTTTTGAAAATTCTCTTTCTGAAGCATACCTATATCACAGCTTACCAAACAAAGCTGTGCCTATATTTTGCACATTCATTAATGACAGTTTTTCATCAGAATATTGAACGAATCGAACGCATTGACAACTCAATTATTGAAACAATGCTAATCCTTGAAAATGTCATTGAAAACTTAAACAACAGATTAAAAAGTAAATTTATTCCTCTGAAAGTACGCGAGTTGTTAAGAAAAGCGTCCGAAGAAGGATAGGAAAATAAATGTTTGATATTTAAAAAAATATATGATTTTCGTATATGAAAAAGCAATTGACTATCTAAATCGTTGGATAAAACCGCTTGAGGAATTTAAATGCTTTAAATGGATGGACTTAAAAGACATAGAGAATAACGACTGGGAAAACGACATCCTACCATCTATTCAATATCTTTTAAAAAAGGGTGTTAGTATAGACACAGCTTATACCGTACCGAATCAGTTATTGAACTCTACGTCGGCTCCTTTGATGTCAATGAAGCCAGATTTGACTTTTTCATGCTTTCCTCATTTTTCGCGCATGCCCTTCATACATTAAAAATGTTAGGTTTTAATGGCCAGCTGGAACTCAACAGAGACGGACTGGATTTAATTTAGTTTACATTTTTAGTAAATTAAATTAAACATGATATGTAACTGTAAGTGAAATTGATAAAAAAAGATATCTGGTAAACGTGATCGAGAATGATCAGTCATTTATACATAACCATGAAAATAGTGTTTATAAGTGTAAATGAATATATAAATATTTTGATATGAACATAGAATATCAATTTTTCTACAGCCGCGCGCAAAGTAACTAATTGCTAAATTTAAATGATATCGCAAAATCGACGAATGCCGTGGATCCTTATTTTGCGCTCTAGCGCGAACAAGGAACAGAAAATTCTCACTTTTTTCGTCGAGTGTGCTATGGATGGTCATGGAAACAGAGGATAAATAAATGACAGTCATGCGTTTGTTACAGTTTGTTGCTGGCACTCCTGTTCTAAATAGGCCCGAAGCCCGAATATAATATGTCCATAGAAAAGTGATTTATATATACACAAAATAGAACTTTCACTGTATATATCCCCTCCATTTTTTGTTTTAATTCATGACTACACCGCTATGCGCTTGCATCGCCGTTTTTCGACGTCCCGACGTCAGTCGTCCGTCACAAAAGTTTTAAGTCATGTCAGGCATGTCAAATTATTATTGTATTTATCGTGTTGAGTTTTTTTTGAGTGGTGAAATATGTTTTATTGTTGTGTTTCTTCTTGTAAGAACTCAAATAAGAGTTGTATGATGTTAAGATTTCCATATTTTGATGAATCGGTAAGTACCTATCAGTCCTACCACAGACCACTTTTGTGATGAAATTAATTAACTTTTATGCATGCAAAATTAGTTTAACTACTCTATAAAATCTAAGTTGATAAAAAAACAGATAAGAGTCCCAATAGAGTTTAGGCTAGGCAAATGTGGCCCAGATTGATTTAAGTGTGGATGCAAAAAATCCAATTTCACAAAAAGCCTGTGTTTGAAGTTAAAGACGTCATATAGCAAAATTACCTTATTTTAGTCTGCATTCGAAAACATTTAAAGCCCTTTTTATTTTTTTTATATTAAAATTCCATTTTTATGCTTTGATACCATGTTGATCGAATTTTAAATATTGTTTTTCAAAGTAGGTAACTAATCGATGCATTATCTTTAATTTGGGTCAACTTTAGTTTAGCGGAAATCCGTTAGCAACAAATTAATTTTTTTTTGGCATTAGAGTACATCTCTCACCGCAGAGCCATCAAAATTTTTCGCCGCAAATACATCATTCTCATTTTCAGAAAAAAATTTAAATGTTTAAAAAAGCGGAAATTCATTAGAAAAAAATTATTGGCTATCTCTCTAACCCTAATTAACCAGAGTAAAAACACAAGCGCGCTACATGTGCTTGTGTCTTCACTATCCCAAACTCAAAACTGACCAAAACCAAAAAGCGCGCGTAGCGCGCTTCTCCCCTTACTCATCCAAACTAAGTAAAAATAATCAAAACTAACTTTAATTAATCAAACAAGCGCAATGAGACAAGCGTGCTACGCGCTTGATCAACCCCACATAATACCTAACCAAAATTAACCCAAACTAACAAAACGCAAAATCTATTAAAACATATGTCAATTTAAAGATTTTCCATTTAAAGAATTTCGGCGAAACACATTGTACATGTTTAAAGAGCAAATTACTAGCCAAATAGAATTATCTAATTTTCATCTCCATAACAGATTTCCGATATTCTAAACTAAAAAAAAAATCCATTAATTAGGCATTTTTCGATAAAACTAATAACACCATTTTATTAAATAGTTTTTTCTGGACCGGCCTCTAGCAAAACAAATAATAGGAAAATTATCCAAATGCAGATTTTAGTTAAGTTATGATATAAAAAAATCTAATTTATTAAAATTAATTTATTTTAAATAAACATTAGATTTGGTCAACTCGAGTTTACAGATTAGTAATTTTAGCAGTAGGTATTGTGAAAGGTCAGTATTTCACATTCCTGTGTTATCAATGTTATTCGTATTTCTTATTACTTACTCTTTGAAATCCTTGACTCACTTTTAAAACCACTCTACAGCCTACTGTTTAAGCCATGGAGGTATAAACTCTATTCAATATTGGCATTTCACCATTTTAAATAATATTTACCTGTTACAGATATTTACGATCTGGATTTCGCGAATAGGGAATGAGAAATTGAAGCAGCCTCCTCGAGAACAAGTATATAAGAATTATAGAATATGTGCAAATCATTTTGTACCATTTTGTATTAATAAATTTCTACCCAAAGCGCCTTTGAAAGCAGGAAGTTTACCTACAATTGGGCTACCTGGTAAGTTTACGTGTAACTAGAATAATGATATATGGTATATCTGATGATAGAGGTTACAAGGTTACAAGAAGATAAATCATGTAAGCATTTCAGGTTTACTTATTGTATTGCTTTTAGGAATTCATGGAGAAGAATCTACACTAACCAATTCATTTTACTCATGGATACAGCCTGCAAATGAAAATGTCGCATCTATAATAATTAACAATGATGGAAACAGTGAAATAATGACTACAACGAGAATGATTAGGGATGATAACTCTCCTGTTCCAGGACCATCTCATTTGCCAGGTACCTAATATTTTATAAAAAAACCTGGTGTAAAATTCTAATTAATTGCCAGTAACATTTCTTTTATATACAGAATAGTTTAATTTAAGGTTTTCTAAATATTGTCATTTATATTATAATATTTTCTAGTTTACATTTTTATATATTTTAATATATATTTATTATTATGCTAAGTATGGGAATCTCGTAAACCGTAATAGATAGAGGGTTGGTTAAAAGTTGCATTTTGATGCATAACAAATTGCCGTTTTAAAAGTTCGAACTACATTCGAAGTTCCCGAAAAAAACCGAAACTTTGCCCCCATTTAACCGACATTTTATCTATTACGGTTTACGAGATTCCCATACTTAGCCTGGAATTTGTAGCTCCGTGTATACATGCCATCGCCATCACTAAAATACTAAAAATTCGTCATTTTGTACAGAGTGTCCGCTTTTCAACACTGCAAAGTATCTCGGTTATTTTTTGAGACACTATGCAAATTTTTTATAAAACTAAAGTTACCACCACTAGATATGCTCTATTTTTCTGAGTGTCTGAGCTACAGGGTAATTTTGATGATTTATCCCTTTGAAGCACCCTGCATCACGGGCATTTCAAAAATTATACTTTGGCCATATTTATTTTTTCGTAAAATATAAATAGTATTTTATTTTTTTTTAAACTACATTGTTAAAAAATCAATTACGCCACAGGATTCCCCATTAAAAAAACTACCAAAAAGCTGTTTCCGCTTTGGCAATGATTTTTTATTACATCTGAGATACGGCGGGTGATTGAAAAGAGCAAATTTTTAAAAATCATCCTGCAGCTTAGATACAAACGAGCTACGAATAATCTGTTTGTGGCAGCTTTACCATCATAAAAGAGTCGAGGGACGTGTAAACTGCAAGTCTGTATCTTTAAAAATAAGTATGATATCCTGCAAAAGTGTTTAAAAATGGACATCCAATACATACTGAAAATATATTGTTTTTATTTGGTGTATAGTATAGCTTAAAAGTTGTTAAATTGGTAGTGCTCCCAAATTTATATTTTATATAACATTTAATTTTAAGAAACTTTAATTGAGTGTCCAAGAGATACATTTTGCAATCACATATAAATAACAACAATTTACTAGATTAGTTTGTAAAAAGGTGATCTTTTTGTAAGAAATGTGTTGCCAAAAATGTGCTTACTTATTTCTATATCAATTTTTAGGGTCAATTTTAAGAAGTCAAACTCCCTCTTTGTCAATGCAAGCTTCGCCAATATGCACAACTCCTAAAAGCAGAAATGGTAAGATTCTTACACTACTTTTATAAAAAGTTATTATTTTTAACCCTACATTTATTGTTTCAGATCTACACAGAAGGTTATCTCTGCTGAAGTCAATATCGGCAACAAGGGTGTCACAGTTGTCACCAAGAAAACGAAAGCTATACCGGATAGCAAAAAATTTAAAATCCATTTCAAGGCGGCTTTTCGAAGACCACAAGAGTTATGTGTCAAAAGTCGAGCAAGCTACCGATTTTGCAACAGTCAATGATTTCATGAAGAAGTCTGTCAATAAAACCTCATTCCGATTTATAATGTCACAGATTACGCAACAAAAGTTGAAACCTAGAGGCCGAAGATTCACGAACCAAGAAAAGATTCTTGCGTTATCCTTAAGCAGAAATTCTAACAAGAACTACAAAATTCTGCAAAGCATATTTGCTCTGCCTTCAAAGCAGACAATAAATAGGCTGCTAAAAAGAGTTCCTATTAGATGTGGCATAAACAGGCCAATATTCAACTCTCTTCAAAAGACAGTGTCAAAAATGGCTGCTCAGGACCGATTCTCTTGTATTTCTTTTGATGAAGTGTCACTATCTGCTGGACTTTCTTTTAATTTGAAGTACGATTGTATAGAAGGTTTTGCAGATTTGGGAGAGAGTAAAACATTAAAGTTTGCCGACCATGCCCTAGTTTTTATGGCAAATGGTATTAGGAAAAAATGGAAGCAACCACTGGCCTTTTATTACGTGGAAAGCGGTGTCAACAGCGGAGAGCTTGTAAGATTGTTGAAAGAAGTAATAAGTGCATCACAAGCAGTCGGTTTAAAAGTTGTTGCCACAGTTTGTGACCAGGCGGCAAAAAATAAATCGGCCATAAAAGAATTACAGCGACAGACCAGGGAAACCTACATAAAAAACAATACTGAACAGAGGAATTTTGGTTTTGAGATAAACAACCAAGAAGTCGTACCACTGTATGATGCTCCACACATGCTGAAGGGAATAAGAAATAACTTAATTAGAAATGACGCCCAATTTAAATGGAAAACTGGACATATTCAGAAAGCATCTTGGAAAGTGTTCCAGTCAGCTTATGAGTCAGATACGCCAGACGATCTAGACTATAGACTGTTTTATTCATTAAGTGATTCTCACATATATGAAAATAAAATGAATAAAATGAAAGTAATTTTAGCAGCACAGGTGTTTAGCTAAAGGGTAGCATGTCAAATTAAGCATGTCACTGCAACAGGTAATTATCTATTTTATTGTTAATTAGCTGAACTTATCTTTCATATATATAATGAATGGATTTTTTAGCCTCCAATTTTCTGCCACCTGAGGCTGATGGAACTGCCGAGTTTGCCCTTTTTTTTATAAACTATTTGACAGCGTCAATGGCTCTATCATTCAACCCACACATGGAAAGTATCAAGAACGAAGTATGCATCACGATTTTTGGAAAGAAGCCATCCCTGTACTTGAGAGTATTGTTTTTTTGAACAGTACTACAGAAGGACACGTTGTACCGCCCTCAGTGAAAAGTTGGATTCATACCGTAAAAGCTATCAAATATCTGTGGGGGAAATTGAAATTAGAAAATTTTAAATTTTTGATGCTCCGAAATCTAAATCAAGATGGGTTAGAAAACTTTTTTTGTAAAGTAAGAAGCTTGGGAGTACGTAACAATAATCCCACTTGTTCACAATTTGTGCAGTATTATGTCACGCTTATAGTTAATAATTTTATGGGAACGCACTCACCAGGGGCAAATTGTGAAGATGAAGGTTGTGAGGGGGCTTTAGATAACTTAAACTCATTTATAACATCACCATTTGAAGAAGAAGTGGTAGCTTTAAATTTACCTGAATGTGAAACTTTGCAATATGACACTCGCAATATGGAATTAACCCAATTACATCGTTACATTGCTGGTTTTGTTGCAAAAAAAATACTCAAAAAAATTAGAATTTGTCCAGAGTGTCGGTCAAAATTAATTTCAAATAATTTAGATCCTGAGAACAGACTAATTGAAAGTAGAGCATATATAGTCCCAAGGCACTCCTTCGCCCTTCTACGACATTTTCAAAGCTGTTCATAAAATATTCCTTTAATTTAAGTATATATATAGAAAAATATTGTACATATAGTAACATTTCATTAATTTTAAAACAATTGTTCAAAGAGGATGATTTTATTTCGTTCACCTGTGACAAACATGATGTACAAACTTTGTTTGCCAATTTACTAACTAAATTTTATATTTTCGTATGGGTTAATAATATTAATAGATCCCTTAAAGGAAAAGATGAAAACTTGAAAACACAAAATCTTGGCTATGTGCGTACTTTGGCAAGAAATCGCTACCAAAAATTTAAAAAGTTTAAAAAGCGTTAGAAGTAATATTTTCTTTAATTTCTACAGTATTTTGTACTATTATTATTATAACTAAGTGTAGGTAATTTTTTTTTTTTAATTTAATTTATTATAAGGTCAGTTGGGTCGAGAATATCAAACTAGAAAAGTATATACACATGCAGCTAATGTAAAAACTTTCATGTTCTTACCCGATTTTGATTGTTTTTCAAGCTATAGGCTGATTACAAATTATCAACAATAATTTTACTGTTTTAAGAAAACTCTGATGCTTTAATCATGCGCAAGGACATTTTTTACATTTTTCCACCCTCCCTTAACTTTTTTGTGCCACTGTGTAGAAAAAATATGTAAATAGGAAAGGTGTAGTGGTTGAGAAGTGGTTCTCAGAAAACATATGCTTGGCCAAGTTATTTGCCGAAACATGTTTCGAAACATTTCTCGAATCGTTTGTGTACAATTATGGCAACCACACAATGGACGTATCGCCAAAATGTTTGTGGCGGCACCAAATACATGCTCGAATCCCTTGACTTGTTGCGATTTACCGACAACGAAGCGAACACTGGCAAACTTTGCCAAGCAGCGGCCAACCCCGACAAACAGATCACACACACATCACACATTCGTGTTGGCCGAGGTTTGCCAAACTTGGCCAAATGTGTATGCCCAGCATGACAACAAAAATAATCTACTCTCCTAGAGTTATAATGTTTTACACTTTTTTGATACCAGCAACAATGAATATCTATGCTAGTTCTCCATATAGTGTAAGATATTTTTAGGAGTGCTTACTTGTTTGTCCCAGTTTTTTTTACGCCGCGATAGTACACCCATTAACAATACTTTATTTGTTATCAATTTTTAGAAATAATATTGTCACTATTTAAAAAATTATACGTAAAGTGCTTTTTGTATGACCATTGGAAAATAAACAACTTTCATCACATTTTTCCTCAGCCGAAAATATCATATGTGTACCTACTTCTGTAGTTTGTTCGATTCCTTCCGTCTCGCCTTGTAATTAGTTTTTTTTTAATCCTTGACATGCGCCAAAATTCCACGTTAAAGGCTGGCAATGTTACGAAAAAGGTATAGCAGATCAAAACTCCCCTTTGTGGAAAGTCATCCGCATCTCAGACCAATAATTATTTCCAAATTCCGCCATGCCATGCATCGGGAAAAATGTATATGGGCAAAAGTCCAATTAGAATTTTTATGAAATATAATGATGCAACCGGCCGTAGTTAAGTATAACATAGCAGAATATTTAATATTGTGACTTAAGCATTAAATAAAAACAGATTTTATCAACATCCTTAATAAATCAGTAATAAATAAATAATTAATAAATATGCATATTATTTACCTACATTGATATATTGTTTTATTTATCACCAATATGCCTAGTTATAAAATATTTGCTAAATAGTAAACATTTGCGCATTATTCCGAATCTTGCTGAAATTGCTACTATTCAATAACTCCATTCCAAAACTGAATAAGTATTTTTTTGACAGATTTTGCACAATTTCTTCCAAAAATGAAGTTTTGGAATGATAGTTACTCCAAATAGCAAATTCAGAAAGTTTCGGAGCATCGCTCTATTTCAAAACAATTAAAATTTCAAACCAGACATCATTTGAACGGCCCGCCAAAGATTAGTTCAATGACTACACCGCTATGGCAGCACAGTCGCAAAAGCCACTGGCAGATACAACAGGAGTGAGTGTTCTATTTCGTGTATATATAAACATATACATATTCTTTTATACGTATATGTATATAAATCACTTTTCTATGAATATGTCAAACCTGACAGTCATTTGCAAATTTCAGAATAAGTATAGAGAAAAATGTGCATTTAATTTTAAAAAATGCGGCTGTAGAAAAAGTTCTCTGTGTTTTTCGAGCGCAAAGTAAGATTGCCGTTTTCGAAAGATTACTACGGGCAGAAATTTTATCAAAAATGTGATCGCGTCAAACGGCCTTAATAAATTGATATTTCGTCACTCGAAGCCATTTATATAGTTGTAGGCAATGGATAAAGAGTTGTAGGTATGTGATATTGTTCACTACTTATTTCTAATTAAATTTACATACCCCCTTTGTAATATTAGTGTGACGGTTCTAACAAAACTACAATTTATGTCTCAAGTTTAAAAAGTTAAACTTCCTGCAGAAGGGAGCCAAACAATTATCGACGTAGAATATTAATTGATCATGCAATGTGATATGAATGAACTATACTTTAATCTCAATACTTAATGTAAACATCTACTTACTTCGGAAAACGAAAATATCCTGAAGCTGGATTGGCTTTCTTGTGCCCTTTGCAGACAAAACAACGTACGGCCATGGTTAACAATGAAAACACGTGAATGATTAAATGTCCAAAAAGTTAACACACTTAATAAATAAATAATCGAGCACAAATAATAACACGCAAACAATCCAATCTAAGAACGTAACCTGCTGCTTCTTGTCAAAAAATCGAGAGTCCAACGCTGTGCGGTGTGTTCAGTTTCCGACTCAACCAGGTTTATGTCTCTTCGATTCAGCAAACTGTCGTAATAGAAAAAGATAACACTACATTGAACACCAAACCGGTTCTGTTATTCCGTTGTTTGAAATTCAAACAACGGTTATTCATAAATAAACGAAGTCGCCCTCATATAACTGATTCGGTACGGTATAAGCTGTGGTATAGACGACGCAAAACTTTTTGACCAGTATTTTTATCAAAAAAATTTATTACTGAAACTTTTACCATAGCCTAAAGAAAACTATAGCCGCGACACTCGGCTCGTTTAGTGGGGTACGGAATCAAATTTTCTCCGTGAAGCTCAGTGAAGGGAAGACACCACGCAGTTGGAACTCGATGCCAATCATACGCGCTTACCTGGGCCGGAGTGCAATAAATTTTCATAGGAATTAAAATAGAAAAAGATTCGTTGTTTGGGTAAATAGAAGTTATTCGTATATATTGTTTTGTTTGTATGTTATATAAATAAGTTAATGTTTATGTGTTAAAATGGGAAAAGAACGGCAGAATTAAGCAGCTAGTTAGTTTGTTTATTTAAACTTAAATTTGATCATAAGGTATCGGAATCGGTTCAAATGACTAAAATAAATTGGAACTAACTGAGACCAACCGAAAGTTAATTGAGCGACTAACCAAAGCTAGCCAAAAGTAACCATAAGCTCCAAAACAGGCTAAAACGTACCTATCGCAATAGGTTAAAAAAATTAAAGTAAGTTAAAACTCACGAAAACGAAAGGACTTTAAGCGACTAACCAAAAATATTAAATTTGCTCATAACGTATAAGAACCGATTCAAATGACTAAAATAAATTGGAACTAACTGAAAGTAACCGAAAGTTGATTGAATGACAAAACAAAAGTAACTAATAGCACAAAAACGGACTAAAACGTATCGGAACAGATTAAAAATATTAAAGTAAATTAAAACTAACCCAAATTAACCGAATATTGGCAAGTAACCAAAGACATTAAAATTGGTTATAACGTATCGGAACCGGTTCCAATGACTAAAATAAATTAAAACTAACTGAAATTAACCGAAAGTTGATTGAACGAAAGTAAGTTAAAACTAACCCAAATTAGCCGAATTTTGGCGACTAACCGAAAGTAATCAAAAACTTTAAAACTGGTTGTAACGTATCGGAACCGGTTCATATGATTTAAATAAATTAAAACTAACTGAAATTAACCGAAAGTCGATTGACTCACCAAAAGTAACCAAAAGCACCAAAAGGGCTAAAACATATCGTTAAAATTATTAAAGTAAGTTGAAACTAACCCAAATTAACCGAATTTTGGCGACTAACCTAAATTAATTAAAATCATTTAAATTGGTTATAACGTATCCGAACCGATTCAAATTACTAAACTAAATTAAAACTAACTGAAATTAACCTAAAGTCGATTGAACGACTAACCAAAACTAACCAATAGCATCAAAAAGGGCTAAAACGTATCGTAACAGATTAAAAATATTAAAATAAGTTGAAACTAACTAAAATTAAGCGAATTTTGACGACTAACTTGAATTAATTCAATAACTAAAATAAACTGAAAGTAACCAAAATTTGATTGAAAGACTAACCAAAACAAACCAAAAGTAACTAAAAGTATCAAAACGGGCTAAAACGTATCGGAATAGCTTAAAAATAATATTAAGTAAGTTAAAACTAACCCAGATCAATTCAATTTTGGCGGCTATCCTAAACACTAAAATTGGTAATAACGTACCGGAACCGAAAGTAATCGATAGTTGATTGAACGACCCAGTTTTGGCGGCTAACCAAAACTAACCAAAAATATTATAATTGGTTATAATGTATCGGAACCGAGTTCAAATGACTAAAATAAATTAAAACTAAACGAAAGCTGATTGAACTAACCCAAACTAACTAAAAGCACCAAAACGGAGTAAAACGTATCATGAATTACAAAATTTAAAGTGCCCAAAAATAATCGAAAATTAATAATATGGAAACATTCATAAAATTATACAAAGGGTACAGGGGAAAAACGATCTAAGCGCCATTTCCATAGGAAACTTTTATTATTGATTTCACAGAACATTTTATTCTTGATAAAAGTTGGTGCTTGGAAAAAAACTAATTTTGACAATGTTAAATTAAGACTAAGTATGACAGGGTACTTAAAAATACACAAATGGTGGTTAAAAAAACAAAACTTAGGAATATCGGAAAAGCTTCTTCAGGAAAAAATAAAGCTCCTATTAAGGTAAAAATAAAAGTCAAATACCATTTTTTCCAAAAGTGCATTGTTGCTGAAAAAAATAAGGACAAAATTAAGAAAAAGCGGGTTTTTTCAGTAATTGAAATGGATTTTTTCCGCAACGGTGCGGTGCACTTTTGGAAAAAATGATATTTGACTTTTATTTTTATCTTAATACGAGCTTTATTTTTCTGTAGAAGGGTTTCCGATATACCAAAGTTTTTGATTTTTTAACTATCATTTTTGTATTTATTGAGTACCCTGTATAACTTATCTTTAATTTACCATTGTCAAAATCAGTTTTTTTTTCAAACACCAACTTTTATCAAGAATAAAATTTTCTGTGAAGTCAATAATAAAAAAGTTTCCTATGGAAATGGTGCTTAGATCATTTTTCCCCTGTACCCTTCATATGTATACACATTTTATAGAAATAACATGTTTTTAATTTTTTTATTAGTCTTACCACCATTTCATCATTTAGCCATGTTGATTTCCGTTTGACAATATAATTGAATTATATTTCAATATAAAAGGACTCAAAAGAGCGAAACATATTTTCCGATTTTCGAATTCTTCTAAAAATTCTAGATAAATTTCATGTAGCATGTCGAATAGCCTCCTTTCCATTTAAAGAATTTGATCTGTTTAACTTAGCGCGAAACGATTTGCATCTTCTTATCTTAGTTATTTAGTAATTATCTAGATATACGAAATTTTCGGTTTGGTGGGGAGTATTTTCCAGGTTGTGGTTATGTGGAAGATAAGAAAGTGCAAAACATTTCTTTTGACAATAAACAGTTCGTATTCTGCCATAAAGGCGTAAGTCTCAAAAACATTGTTTTTGCTGGTTGTTTTTCGCAAAAGTCGATCGTTATCCACATATATCCATTATTTCAGATTTGATCATCACCTTGATATCATTTTGATTCGCTGTACCTTTTTTGGTTTTAAAGATACCAAGGTAAACAAAAAAACAAAATGTAGGGTTGGTAGCCAAGTTTTTTCTAGATTACATATAAAACAAACACCAATAATTTCCTGACATAAAAGCCTACTTTATATATTTTTTAAATAGAACACCCTGTATATTACTACATTTTTGGACTCTCTAGTGAAATCAAAACACATGTCGTGTATAATATCCTATACCTATCTTTAGCTGTTTACGAAATATTGACAGTTGAAAGTCGGGCATTTTGACAGGCTCTAAACCGTACGAGATCAAAGAAAACGGTTTGCACATCTCTATCTTAGGTTTTCATAAGCTATCGAATGACAGTGGCTTTCAATTTAACCGGAGGTTTAAAAGTTCCGGTCAATTTTATTCGCGGGTTAAATTCAAAGTTACTGTCATTTAATAGCTCATGAAAACCTAAGACAGGAATATGCAAACCGTTTTCTTTGCTCTCATGCGGTTTAGATTTCAAAGCCTATCAAAATGTCAAAATGCACGACTTTCAACTGTCAATATTTCGTAAACA
>MU192460.1:2426-29017 GCA_016904865.1 Pissodes strobi
TGACGTGCACGATAGCATTTAGTCAGATGTCGTGACTGTTACATAGAGTCAACAAATAGGTCGTCAATTATTTTAACGCTTTCTGCATGGCCCTCCGCTCGCTTCGCTCGCTACGGGGGCTTAACAAACAGAAACTAACCAAGTGCTAACCAAAACTAACCCAAAATAAAAAAAAAAAAAAAAATTTGGGTTAGTGTTGGTTAGCACCTGGTTAGTTTCTATTTGTTGAGCCCCCGTATAAGGATCGAAGCGAGCGGAGGGCCATGCATGAAGTGTTTAAATAATTGGAGACTTATTTGTTGATTCTATGTAACAGTCACGACATCCGACTAAATGCTATCGTGCACGTCACATATGAAGAAACGTTCGGCATAGTCGAATAGATATCTTGCTTGTCACATCCGAATATGCGTCCTGGGAGTGAGTTCCACAGTGATGCAGTGCGCCAGACAAAGGAGTTCTTGTAAAGCGATGTTCTAGGTGTTTTCAGTTGTACGACGAACCGGTGCGCTCTTGCCGTCTATTGTGACTGTCTCACAGGCGTTGTCAGGGGCGGGATAAGGCGGGCTAAATCCTGGGAACCTCTGCCGTAAAAGTATCTGTAAAATAGGGATTTCTCGGTTACATGTTTGCGGTGTTTCAGTCTATCCAGATTCCGGGTCAACTCCGGGTCACCGACGAGACGCACAACTCTCTTCTCAACGGAATCCAGTAGCTTTAGGGTATGCTCTGGCGTGGCACCCCAGATGTGGGAGCAATATTCTACGCACGGTCTTATTTGCGCTTTGTAAAGCAAGAGCAACTGCTGCGGTGTATACATTTTTTGTTGCGAAATCGCGTACCAAGCTTCTGGGAGGCTGATTTTGCAACGTTAGCAACGTGGTCATGTCAGGACATATTGCTGTTGACCGAGACCCCCAGTAGTTCGATTGAATGAAGATGAAGGGATGGTCGATCCTGCCATAATGATATCATTGCCCGCCGTATGGTAAACGTGGCTGCTTGGATGATTGTTCAATGTGCATTTGCATTCATTCATCGGAATAAAAGAGACACTCATTCGATTACACTATTCCTTTGTATGTATATATTCGTCAAATATTTCACTTCATACATGGCCCTCCGCTCGCTCCGGGGGCGTAACCAAACAAACCTAACCCGAACTAACCCAAGACATTCCCAAATGAGGAAAAACAAACTAAAAAATATTTGTATTTTCGACTGACAAATTTCAATTTTTTTTATTTCCGGCATGCCTTGGGTTAGTTTGGGTTAGTTTTGTTTGGTTGCGCCCCCGAAGCGAGCGGAGGGTCATGCGTGAAGTGGAATATTAAATATACTTAAATAGTAAACAACACTGTTATTCCCCATAAGAAAATGTGCAACTTTTGGAAACACTGTGCCAGGCCCCCGGTGTCGGTTACTAAAATTTCATTATTTTCACATTACAATTTCAATATTTTTACGTTACACCTGGGAAAGTCGTAGTGGAAGTTTGCCCTTCTAGGGCAATTTAGGCTCAAAACGCGGATATTTTTTCGGCTCAAATGCGGCGAATCCTCCGATTTTTTTGGCTTAAGCTACTCTATAGGACACCCCTTTTCTAGCGAATAAAAAAGAAAATTTGCAAAGTCGACACAACCTATATAACATCAGACCCCTAATTTGATGATATCTTTGAAGATTTTTAACCTTTCTTATATTTTTCTTGCATTTGGTGATTATTATACGCGGTTAACTAATTTTTATATATTTCGGATAACTCTCTTAACTGAACTCTCTAAATTAAAATTTTTATTACAAAACAATTCCGAACGTTCTATAAAGAGCGTTTTGGAACATACTTGCTTCAATATTGCCTAACTTTTAATACAAAAATTGAATGCTAGAGAATTTATATGAATTAGCTACGATAAACCGTTTTTTTCCAAATTATGCGACGTCATCAATGACGTAAATACAACACCTTCGGGAAACGAACTCTACTTATTACTAGAACATATTTATGTAATACATACAACAAATAATATCATAGAATACTATCCTTATTATAAAAATGAGACATTATTATATGACATATTTTGTACTATAAGACTGTAATATAAAAAAACCGTAATTAATTTTAACGTCTTAAACTTCTCAATTTTATCAATAATAATATGGTAAGAATAACTTCGTGCGCCTATGGGAAGGCAAGATTTTTTACGTGCTAGTCCTCTACCCCCTTCAGTCGTTGTTAAGGTTCACTCGCTTGGCGCACTATAATAAAACGTCAAAAATTACAATATGGCCGTGCAACTGCTGATCGGGACTAGAATAAATAATGTTTTTCATTAAAAAAAAACTTGCAAAATAGAAAAAATAGTATAAAATACACGTTTTAAAATACATTTAGCGCACTCGCAAGGGGGTCGTTTCCTAATTTCGTGCTAGTGCGAAGAAACATTGTCCGTTAGTCATCTAGTAGTATGATTATTCACTTATTTTAAAATATTTTGACGTTTAATTGACACTAATAACGTTTATGCGTTTCTCCCGCCTTTTATCCATTGACTTATAATTAAGTTATCTGTAGTGTAATTAACTAAGTGATAGTAAATAGTGTTTGTATTTTGCTCCATTTAAAACAGCGCTATGCCACAGTTACACGCGGCACAAATTGTAACTGTATATAATGAAGGATATAGGCACACAGATATCGCACGACGCGCGACGTTTCAGGAGAGATCAATCTACAGTATCCAATATTTTAAAAAGATATCAAGAGACTGGAAATTTCGTACGAAGATCCGGTCAACGTCGCGTCGCAAAAGGTATACAACAGACAGTAATTGATAACCGATTTTTTATATTCATTTATTCGAAATCGCACATTGACATCGACGCGTCTAAAAAAAATGAGATACTAAATGTAAGACAAATTAATGTGAGTTCAAAAACAGTGAGACGAAGATTAAAAGAAGCAGGCTTAAAGCCAAAACGTAAAGTTCCACGTCTTCTCCAAAATCACAAAACTCGTCGATTATAATTTCCCAGAACACTTATTCAATGGAATATTGAAAATTGGAAAAATGTTGTCTTCACGGATGAGACTAGAATTCAATTATGGAAGCCAGATGTACGAAACCACGTCTACAGAAGAGTTGGAATCTCATAGAGACCTTTATTTTTGGAGGTGGCAGCATAATGCTTTTGGGAGGTATTAGTTGGGAGGGACGTACTGAACTAGGAAGTGGAAGTGATTGGATATCGAAAACATCCTGCAAGATCATGCTTGCCCTATGTCGGCCATATTGGATACGAAAGATTTGTCTTAATGTATGATAATGCTCGACCCGCATACACCTGGCATCGGCACCTCGATGAGGTCCAGATGCAAAGATTAGATTTGCCACCATATAGCCCAGACTTAAATCCAATAGAACATCCACATATATGTGGGATCAGCTTAAACGCCACATATACGATGAATAAATCCCGTTCCAAGTACAATTGAACAGCTTCGTTTTGCTGCACAATATGATTGGAACGCAATTCCTCTAGAATATAATCCAAACTCTACTCAGTAGCATGCCGAGAAGGATGCAAGCAGTAATTAGAGCTCGAGGGGGGAATACTCAAATCAAATCAAATCAAATCAAAATATGCTTTATTGTTATTAACAGCATGTGTGTAAACAAAGCAAATAAACAAAGATCTTACAAAATAGTAAGCGTAGTAATAATTAAATTTCGAATATAACACTTAACTAGTACTTAATAAAATCAAGTAGTAAAAATACAATTATACAAAATAAAGTAAATTAACAAAAACAATTGAATATATAAAAAACATAGAGATTAAAAAAGGACTTGTTAAAAAACATACATCTAGTCATAAAAGTAATAAATCCTATAGTCAAATATTAAAACTTAAAAGCAAACATCATTTAAAGACTAACATTCCACAACCATGACAGCAACAACAAAAAAAAACTCTACATTCATACTTAGAAACAAGATTATGTATTCAAAACCACTCAGCTGCATATTAAAATATATCGTTCTAAAATTCTTGGACATCGTAATAGGCCCTCCCAACAAACAACTTTTTTACTTCCCTTTTGAACCGCTCTCCCCCAGAAATCTCCCTAATGCTAACTGGTAAATGATTAAACAGCTGACGTCCATTAAAAACAATGGAGTCATGTACCTGAGTGGTTCTGGGAAGAGGCAATATCATCTTATATGTTTGTCGCGTCGGATAGATGGAAGTGTCCACCTTTAATGTGGCCCTATACTTTTTATGTATTAGGGACACTGTTTCCAATATAAACAAAGATGGGAGTGTTAAGATCTTGTTTGCAATAAAAAGTGGTCTACATGTAGCACTTGTCTTGGCTTTGTTGATGTATCTAACTGCCCTTTTTTGCAAGATAAATACTGTATGCATCAGCTGTTTAGCACAAGAACCCCAAAAACATATTCCATACCGTAAATGGGATTCTATTAATGCAAAATATGCCTGTCTTGATATATTTTTATTAAGTTCATTGGAAATTATCTTTAATGCAAAACAATTTGATGATAGCTTCTTATTTAGATTTTCAATATGATACTCCAATTTTAGTTTGTTGTCTATCAGCGAACCTAAGAATTTATTTTGAGGTGTGTCAGTTAATAACTGACTTTCTTAAAAGAAATTACTCCAAGCTGTATTTGAAAAACATAATGAAATATTTAAACATAGTTTATTTGCATTACACCATAGTTTCAGTAAGGAAATGTCATGACTGATGATTTCAGCCAAATCTTTATTTTCGGTGCCGCTGCACAAAATTGTAGCGTCATCCGCAAACAATGTAAACCTTCCATCTATTTCAATGCCTGCGATATCGTTAACATAAAGCAAAAAGAGAATGGGTCCCAGAACCGAACCCTGAGGTACGCCGCTGTTTAAAACTTGCTGTTCTGATACAACCCCATTGTAAGATACAGACTGGATCCTATTGTTTAAATAAGACTCAATCCAGCTTAGTCCTCCACCCCTGAACCCATAGATTTCCAGCTTGCGCAACAGTATCCCGTGATTGACACAGTCAAAGGCTTTTGTCAAATGACAGAACACTGCCGCGGCAACCTGTCGATCATTTATGCTCAGGTAAAGGCCTTCTAGGAAATTAAATATTGTATCGCAAGTGTTTTTCTGTTCCAGAAAGCCAAATTGTGTGGGACTTAAAACATTTTTTTTCTCCCACAAAGTTCATCATTTGCCTCTTAACCACTTTTTCCACTATCATAGATAGTGTTGGTAGTAACGCAACCGGTCTATAGTTTGAGGGGCTTCCTTCATCCCCACCCTTATACAAGGGAATAATGCTCGTTGCTAACCATGCTCTTATTTTAATCAAAATACTAGTATTTGCCATCCAGATAGCATTTAAGTTTGAAGTAGATATCCTTAATTTTCATAACACTTAGTATTTCTTTTTCACGAATTTTTTCTCATAAAAACTTAAAATTGTTCACTGAAAATGTTTAGAAAAAACTGTTTTCCGTAGTCCATAGTATTTAGATGACTTAATTCATGAACATTTATTTTTACTGAAAAAATGGAAGTTTGAAAACATTCGATAATTCCGTCCATGAGTGTATAACTGTTTCTGTCGTGATTTTTAAGGTCCAGGATAGAATACAGTGAAAAATGTTAGTCTCGTGAGGCGTGATAAAATGATAGATTAGCACTAAATGTGATCAATGAAGTGGTATTTTATTAACTTAAATATTCTTATTTCTTAAACCCTGCAACTGCTGTTCAGCAAATTATTAGTAACCCTTGAATCACATTTTATTAATGAGTATAAACCAGTTTTGTTACTTTTACTCTAAATTTCTTGGTGAATGAAACAAACATATTTGAAATTTTTTTTTTATAGATATTAATATGGCATTTCATTTTGGTGAGTTACATAAATGCAGCTGACGATGATTATAATATCGTGCATAAAGACGGATCTTTCGAATTTCGCTACAAGAATCCAGACTCATATCATTTTGCTGATGGCACTAGAAATAATATTGTTAGAGGAGAATTTGGTGGAAGGAATCCGAAAACAGGTAAGTTAACTTATTTTTTTTTATGGAAATTTGGCATCAGAATAGGTAATGGTCACCACAGATAATTAATTCAGACCCATCACTTTTTAAATATCTCTGAGAATTTCACACCAACAATTTTCGACCAATGAAATGCTCTTATTTTGACTTGTTGCCATGCCAACGAAAAACATTCAGTGGATATTTTTCATTTTAAGGTAGAAAAGCAAAATTATAATTTTTTGACGTTTAACAGATGAGTTTGAAAGTGATACTTACTTTGAAGTGGATACTTACCGCCAAAACCATCGTTCACAAAAATAAATTAATATATTTAAATTCATTCGGTTTATTATTAAAAATCAAAATTTTATTCGATTTCATAACAAAATTTAAATGTTTTTGATATTCCTCTTCAAAATCTTCTCTTCGTAATGGAGAATAACAAAGGACAGAAGGCTCTAAATTTACCAAATGCCTGTGATTAAGCACATAAGTGTAATTTTTTAAAAGATAAATTTTTTCATCGACAAAGAATTGATAAGATAAAAATACATGAAAGCTAGAAAAATTGTAAAAAATCTAAAGAGTAATTTTTTTTCACATAATAAAATTATTATTTATATACGTGTTATACAGTATATGGATGGTGGCTCGAATTCGAGTCTATGTACGGGGATCTCGAAAACCGTAAAAGATACAGGGTCGGTCAAATTATGAAAAAATTGCACATTTAGGTGCCTTACAATATGCCGTTTAGAAAGTTTTAAAATTCCAAGTATTTCCGGAGATATGCGGGAAAAACTAAATTTTGAGAAATCGTTTTATTTTTTCCTGGGCTTATTTATAAACGTATTTCAAATTTAATTGCACTTTTGCATTGCCACTTTTTCCACTCTATCTAATGGTGGTATCCAGTTTTGGTTACGACGTTTCGTATTTGAGGGATCATCAACTTTCTTTTTTTAAATATGTGAATTTAATTTGATTTGTCGTTTTTCAGATGATATAGGCTTTATTAATATGAATATTTTTTTTTACTTCTTTTTTTTAATTTTAATTTTAATTTTTTTCAAATTTCTTATTTTGCTTTAGCGTAATTTTAAATAGTTTGTTACTTTTGAAATTTTTATATTCTATAAAAATATTTTATTTTATTTTTTGTGTGTGGAAAATTAGAGCCTTTATTTTTAATAAAAATAAAAAATAGTAAAATTAAATAAACTGGTTCACTTATTTTTTACCCCAAAGCAAAAGAAATAATAAGAAAAAAATTAAATTAAAAAACAATTCAAAAAATAAAACACATTCATAATAATAACGCCAATATCATCTGAAAAACGATAAAAAAAATTAAAGTTAGTATTTAAAAAAATAAAGTTGATGACCGCTTGAAGACGAAACGCCGGGTACCGAACTGGATACCACCACTGGATAAAGCGGAAAAAGTAGCAAAGCAGAAGTGCAATTCAATTTGGAATCCGTTTTTAAATCAGCTCAGGAAAAATAAAACGACTTTTGAATATTTCAATTTTTTTCAGATATCTCCGGAAATACTCGAAAATTTAAAACTTTCTAAACTCCATATTGTATAACATATTCAACTCTACCGCTTTTATTTTCTAGTTTTTAAATTTTTGTTGCGATTTTAATTGAAATTATTTGGATAAATAAAAGTAAGAGCTAAATGTTCCTTGAGTTACCCTGTCGCCGCTCAGATACGTCTTATTGCCGTGGCACTAGGGGCACGGCACATATAACAACCAGCAATATTACTCGAGCTGTCAAGCGAAAAATTTAATTTGACCTTGCTAATGTCAGTTGGGTAGGAAAAGTCAGGGTTGGATTTGAAATATATATAAGCTTATGATTTTCCTTTAACAGAGCCGTAATGTAAAATTTCAAATATCAATGGATTATGAAATATATTTATTTATTTAGCATGATGATAACTTTCTTACATTTTGACCAAATTACTTAATGTCTTTTGTAGAGTATATATGACAATGATGTATAATAGGCAAGTAGAAATATTTCACTTCGGAAACTGGAAAAAGATGACACTGGCAAAGAAATGTATTTGCTAGTTTTTAATAATTATTATTACTTTGATATGAATCACTTCACAACTAACTGTAATTTTTTAAATCACAAATTTTGCTAGTCAAGTTATGTTTCTAATTACGCGGGGGCTTGTAACTAATTAATACTGATATTTTTAAGGGATATTTTGTAACGGGAAAAATAAATTATAAATTTTATTGCATACTAAAATAAGACCAAGAATAAAACAAGTATATGTACAATTATAATTTATTGATACTTTAATACAATGACAATCACAAATAGGGTTGCTAGCCGTACTATAATATATATTATTCTACTATATTTGTGCTTAGCGTACTATATATTGTAATATAGTGCGTGAAAATACTATATTTGCGCCACACCAATAAGAAAGAGCTTTAAATCTGCTGCTTAAAATCGAGTGTCAGAACACGCCCTAAATTCAAACTGTAGAATTTAACGGCAACACGGCACTACACATACCTTGTATCCGGAAATCTAAAGAAGCTCTTCTTGGAAGAATCTCTCTGGTTTCTACAACTTCTTACTGCACAAACACCATGTCTCTGAGTTATACATTATCATAAATAACGTTCGTCTCTCACTATGTCAATTATTTGACAAACACGCCTATGCTTTCCATTAGCAAATAAAATAAACCAGTCGTAAAACTGCGACGCCGCTGGTGTCAGTTTGACGGATTTCCTACCAAGGAATATCTTTCGCGCGGACTTGCGCAGATGTGAAAAAAGAAGATGTGATATTGCTGGTTGTTATATGTGCCGTGCTAGGGGTGTGAGTTCGAATTCTGAAAATTCAATTAAGTATGGGCGAAGTAGACCGAAATATAAGAAAAGATAGGCTAAATTGTCAGATTACATTATCCATAATAAGACACCGATGTAAGGAAAGTAAACGCAAGAAATAAAAGATATGTTTTCCTAACAATTTTTAATAATAATCTTTGACTCTCCTGAGTATCTTTCAAATTTACATCTGAATCAAAATTCCAACTACCAATTAGCAATCTGTATGGGTAAGATAAAATAAGCAATACTTAACAAGAACTACGATATAATGAGATAGGTAATGTATGTGAAATTTTCCTTATGACCCTACTTAAAATTAATGGTCCTGATAAGCTAATAGCCCATAAGTTACAATCAGCCCACTAATAAGTCAAGAATATTTCATTACATAATCAACCAAATTAACTCTGATCAAAATCAAGTCAATGTCAAAATATCGAACTTCGATTACGTATGCTATTTAGAAAATCTGTCAAATTTGGGAGATAATTGTAAAATCTAACAGACGTCTCTGAGAGAAATTCAATTTATATTAAACTTAAGGCTTACCCTTGAAAAATTTAAATATAGCCAAATAATATCACTACTTGTTATGTAGTAACTAGAGCACAGATAATTAAGAAATACCTAATCGTTTACTAAAATTTACAGATTTAAATTTCCAGAGATTAACACCGAATATGTACAGAGTAATTAATCACTATAATACAGACTGCTCATTAAAGATAATTATTTTGATTGATTAGATCAAAATATTAGTTACGAAGCTTAAATTTAAAGATATATAATCTCGTTTTAAGATACGGTAAGATAATTGTACAATAAGATACATGTCCAAGATTTGATTGATTAGATCAAAATCCAAGTTACGAAGCTTAAAGTTAAAGATATAATCTCGTTTTGAGATACGGTAATATCAGTGGCGGCTCGCGACTTTGAAAAGTGGGGAAGAGCTACCGATAACGACAGAAGGAATTATTACCGGTATTTTTTAGGTAAAGCATCAAAAAATAAAATATATTCATATTGTATTAACAACAAAATGATTTGTTGCTAATACAAATCACATGTCTACGAAAAACACACTGAAACTAGAATATATAGAAAATATCTCTTGTATAATACTATAATGGATCAACCGTGGAATGTAAATAAAAAATAAGTCCAAGAATTCACAGCGGAATGTCCCCTAATAAACTCGCAATAAACGAAACAACGTGCTTGCGCGTTGGACGCGTTGATCTGAGAATTCTGAGAATGGAAGTGCTACACGCCAGCTCTTCCAATCATTGCAAACCAAACAAATGTACGACCATTACGACGTCATCGTTGTCATGGCAACGAACTAGTTGCGCTTATACTTTCGATGACTCGACGGCTCTCGAGCGATACCTCTTCCTTAGAGGTCTACACAAATGATAATGAGATTGTCACTGCTATCGGCGCGTACGCGAAAAGAAATGGACATTTTCATGTGGGTTCACCTCTGTTCTATTCGATAGTGGAGTTAACGGGCAATGTGCAGGTGGCGAGATTCTTGTTCTTGTTTCATGAAGCATTGATTTTAATATTTGAAAATAATTGAATTATTAGTTATTAGAGGGGTAACGGGAAACAGATTATTTCTAAACTAAGAAAATTTTATCATTGAATCTTAAAATATATTATTTTACTGATGAATGAATTAATTGCATTTTTTTAAATTACATTTTCTTGAGGAAGTGGCACTACCCCTACTTCCGCTACTGGGTAAGATAGCTGTACAATAAGATAAATGTACAAGATTAATCAATGATACGATAAAGGTAATATGTTAATACGATAAAGATACTTAAAGTTAAATTTCGAAATGTTGGTTTTTCTGTTAAAAAAACATCAAATAATGACGAATTATGCAAACATTTCTAAAAAAAGGATCACATCTTTATGGAATTCCAGCCGAGAATGCCCAGGGCTTCTAACGCTTCTTCAGCGGAGTGGTTTCATAACCACGGAGTCATCCCGACCATTTAATTTCCACTTACCAATCAAGAATTACATTGCTACCCACCAGGCTACGATTTTAGGAATGGAACTGCATCCTGGAATCTTCCGATCCTCTTCTACAGTTTCCTCATTCGCCCATATGAATTGAAATTAAGTACTATCACTCAACTCGAACCAGTTCAAATTCAAGAATCCATTAAAGCTAGCATTAAAAATAGAGTAGAGTTAGGTAGAGTTAAGAGTAAATTTCAAAGTAGAATTAAGAGTAGATTTAAGAGTTGAGTTAAGTAGAGTAGATTTAAGAGTATAGTTAGGAGTTGAGTTAAGTAGAGTAGATTTAAGAGCCTGAAATAAAATAAAACGAACATCAGACGTATCAAAATGGCGTCCTCGTGCTGCAAAAAAACTCACCATCACTCGAATATTTACCTGTTGGTCGGCTCTCCTTCAGGTGTCGTTTAACCCATACTAAAATGCCATGGAGTCAAAGATTATTACAATCCAGCCTAGCTGCCATCAATTTCCAGAGAAATTAAAACATCTTTGACGCCCCCGTCACCGCCTATCACCTTTTAAGTCTGAAGGTTTAATCAAAAAAGAGATTCGTACTTCAGCTACCATCGGTTTTATTCACCCAGACTCACAAAAATTGATTTCCGCAGGATGACACGAAATCAACCTACAATATCAGAGTCAACACGAGGTCAATTCAAATACCGCAAACTAAGTAAACATGAACGCACTTCCTAATTAGAAAATTCGATCAAACCTCCTTCACAAGACATTCAGAATGATGTAACTGTCAAAACAAAGCACCTAGTTATGTCACAAACTAAAGAAAAGCTGTAAAACTAATAGATGCAATGCTAGTTGCCTATCTACATCGCCAACTTTTCATATTAAATTCAAGATACCGGCAACCATATTTACTGTATGCCTGCAGTCCAGTAGCGTAGACAAATTACATTAAAAAGAATTCCAATGGTGTGCTAGATTATATTGAAGTTTGCGAATGTAAGAAAATAAATTAATTGTTTTTGGATATTTAACCGCGAATTGTTGCAGAAAATTCAAAATTACTGACATTGGAACGAGCATATCCAAATGATTGTTACAATTGTTACGAAATTCGAAATGCGCAATTTTACCCTAATTTGAAATGTATGAAATGTCCGATACAAGCGCTTACTTATTTAGATACCTGCTGCTACCTAGAGATAAAGTTTTATTTTTCAAGTCATGACATTGATTTGAAGTATTAGAGCTGTCTTTTGAACTTATGAGTTAATTATTTTCATATAAGTTGGGATTCTATCTTCCGATAATTGAACTATGATATTGGAACCAATATTTCGAACGATAAAAAAATTAAATTTTTGTTCATCAACTTCGTGGAATTTTATTATGTGGTTAAAAAAACCTGCAACAATAACTTAGAAAGTATTTGGAATCTTAATACATTTGAAGGTGTCAGGGAGGTGACGTGTAGGATTGAAGGTGATTTAAGTAAAAAGTAGAGCTCCTCTGAATCCTGAAAAAAAATGTGTCAAATTTAATTATATTCTAATGTCGATTTGCTTTCTGTATTTAATTTATTCCAAACTCCTCATGATTTTAAGTCGCGAAAATGCGACGTTGACTTATTTTTTTCAGACGGGTCTATCAATAGCTAATATTTTAGGAACAATAGACTCAACAGTGTATACTGCAGGACCCAGAGGTTTCCGACCTCGTGGTAAGAATATTTATAGAAAATATGACTTGAACCAAAATGGGCCAAGACCAGTGGGGTCCCGCGATGATCCCTATTACGACCCATACGAAGATCCAAGCTACAACTTCGCATTTAAAACGCGGACATATAGTAGGCAAGAAAGTGCCAACAGAGTGGGTGATGTCACCGGCAGGTAAGAAATATTCATAGAACTATTATGGAGAGATAAATATAAACAATTCACAGGTCTAATATTTAGTTTGACGAGCCCAGCTAGAAACATAATAATATACAACAACCGACAGAAGGGATATTATATATACTATAAAATATATTGTAGATATTTTGAGGTACAGTAAAATATGATTTTTCTATGCAAGTAGCAGTATTGCTTGTAAAATGCAGGATTTTCTTTTATCTCGGGACATGGCTTGACAAAAAGTTATGACACTAGATGTAAGGTATTGCTCTATTGCCCGACCAAAACTAAAAATATATCATAACTGAATCAAGCATAGTCATTTCTTCAAAAAGTTGTTAGTCATTAGAATTGCTTTTTAGCCAAAGTTATCGTTGTTTACATGAATCTAATGCTCCCCATAACCCAGATTCCTTATTTGAAAACATTAGGACTTAACCACTTAGTCAAAGTCAAAAATTAATAGTGACCTCCCAACCACAATTTTGTTTTCATAAAATTTAAGAACTATAAAATTTTTAAATAATGTTGACACTTGGACTTTTTTCGAGGTGGAAAGGAGGATGGAACCCACCACGAGCCCTGAAGGGGCTCGCCAGTGTCCTCGCCCTAGAGGGGCAAAAATTTATTCATCTTTACATTATTCTTCTTCTTAAAGTGCCATGCAGATTCCTGCATAAATAGAATCATTCCTGATTCTATTTATTGCAGCATTTTGCAGTGCCTGGAAGTCCCGTATGTTGTCCATTGTCGTATGTTTCGTAGCCAGGATAATTTTCTTCTACCTATTCCTCTTTTTCCTCCTTCTATTTAATCCTAGAGAATAAGACGTTGGAAATGATAACGTTCTCCACGTAGTATATGTCCAAGGTAGCCAGTTTTTCTTCTTTTGATGTTTTCGAAAATTTCACGGTCTACTAAACTAGCTCTTCTCAGTATGTCCTCGTTCATGACGAATGATCAACCCACGATACTCTCGGCATTCGTCGCAGGGTCTACATCTCGAAGACCTTAAGTTTGTTGACAATTGCTGTTTTCAACGTCCATGCCTCGACTCCGTACAAGAGACCGGACCAGACGTAGCACTTTACCATCCTATATTTGAGACTGAGATTTAAGTTTTTATCTGTCAAAAATTTTCTAAGTCTTAAGAACGTTGTTCGAGCTTGCTCGATTCTGCATTTTATTTCCGGATCTGGGTCCCATTTTTGGTTGATCATGCATCCCAAGTATTTAAATTGAGTGACTTGTTCAATACTCTCTCCATTTATGGATATTGTGGTATTTGGAGTATCGTTTCTACTAATGGCCATACATTAGGTTTTACGGATGTTAATTTTCAGACCCAATCTTTGACTTTCTTCATTGATCTTATCTAGTAGAGTTTGTAGATCATTTGCACGATCCGCTAATATCACGGTATCATCCGCATATGGAATATTGTTAAGGGGAATTCCGTTTACTTTAATGCCCATTGGACTGTCGGAGATCGACTCGGTGAATGCTCTTTCCACATACAAGTTAAACAACATTGGAGACAAGATGCATCCTTGGCGGACGCCCTTTTTTATTTCAATATCCTCAGTTGTTCCTGAATTTTCAATTCGGATTTCCGCTCTTTGGTTCCAATATAAATTACCTATAAGTCTGATATCCATTCCGTCCAGTCCCAAGTCCCTAAGATATGATATGAGGAGATCGTGTTTTACATTGTCAAAGGCATTTTCGTAGTCGATAAAACACAAAAAGACGTCTTTTCTCTGATCCTGGCAATTCTGCACTAATGTTTGGAGACTGAATATGGCTTCTCTTGTTCCAAAACGGCTCTTAAATCCAAATTGACAAGCACCACCTACTTCCTCACACCTCCTATATAGTCTCATGTGTAGAACTCGAAGAAAGAATTTAAGGAAATGGCTCATTAGGCTAATGAGACGATAGTCTTTACATACGGTTGTGTTGTTTGATTTCGGAAGTGTGACAAATGTAGAATGGAGCCAGTCCTCGGGAATATGTCTAGTGTCATAAATATTGTTAAAGAGTCGGACAATGATATCAAGATTTTGTTCGCTAACCAGATGAAACGTTTCTGAGTATATCATCAGGGCCTGGAGCTTTGTTGTTTTTCACTAGAGTTATGGCATGTTTAATTATACTCTTTAATATACTTGGTCCTGATAGCGTTATTATTTCATTTTCGAGGTTCCCTGGTCTGTCAACTTGGAAAAGACTAATGGTGTATTTTCTCCATGTTAGTAGTAGTTTTTCGGTGTCCAATATTATTTAATTGTTTTCATCCTTAATGAAACTTATATTTTTATTGTTATATATTCCAGCGATTTCTTTGACTTTTTTATGGAGATGGAAACTGTCTCCTAGTTTGCTTAGATTTTCTGCCTCCAAACATCTTTCAGTCAGCCAATTTTCTTTTGCTGTTCTTATTTCATTTCGAATTCTTCTTTGAAGACTTTTATAGTCAGTATAGTTTTTGTTGATTTTACATTGCCTTCGTTTTTTCATTAAATCTAGAATATTATCAGTCATCCATTATGCCCTTTGGTTGTTGTGAGGAAGGTTTCACTTGTTTATTTTCAAACTTCTTTGCGTTCAAGGCAGTGTTTGTTCGTATCATTTGTATTGCCAATGCTTTCCAATTCTTTATTAAGATGGTTTTCATATAATGATCTTCTTTCCTCATCTTTAAGTAGTTTTGGTTCTAATATCTTTTTAGCGGTTTTTTTCTTTGGGTCTGGACAGGCGCAATAGTATGTCGGCACGTAGCGGATTGTGGTCAGATTCAATATCGGCACCCGGCATTGTGGTTACTTTATTGATGAAATTTCTAAATCTTCGATTAATGACAATGTAATCTTTTGGTTACGAACAATGTGGTGGTCATTGTCTTGCGGAGATGTCCAGGTGTATAATCGTCTTGGAGAACCATGTATTTGTAATCACAAGATTGTTCTCTTTGCAGTACTGAATTAACCATTCACCTCCTTCGTTTCTTTTACCTAAGCCGTAATCACCAACCACTGATCCCATTCTACCCTTACCAACTTTAGCATTGAAATCTCCTAGAATTATATTGATTTCGTTCGTTTTTGTAAGTCTTAGAGCAGTAAAAATCTTCAATTTCTTCTTCTGATTTGTCTGCCGTTGGGGCATAAACCTGTATAATAGTGATGTTCATGGGTCTACCAAACAGTTGAATTAGGAGTGCTCTTTCAGAAAGTGGGTTGAAGTTCATTACTGACTTTTGTATGTTTTCATCCATTAAGATGCCAACGCCATGCTGATGGTCTCGGTCGGCATTATTGGTACCTGAGTAGTATAGTATTTTACTTTTTGATCTAATCATTCCATTTCCAGGCCAGCGGACTTCGCTAACTCCGAGAATGTTTATCTCCATTCTGTTAATCTCTAAGTTGTCGAACTGTCCAGCTGCAAACAAAGTTTTGACATTCCAAGTAGTTCTAATGTTCTCTTATCTAGTTGAAACCGGGAGTATCTTCGCACCTCTTGACCACTTAATATCTGCCCGGGACTAGAGGCAATTTGTATTTGAGCTTCCAACATGATAAAAGTTGATCGGATGAATATCCTGGGAATATCCGTAAGGATCTTTAATACAGTGGGTTTCCTTTACTTTCTGTATCCCCCTGCCGTTGACCATTTACTGCCTCTTCCTCCTTTAGGGACTATTTCTCATCTCAAGGACAAGGGATTGTCCTTACTCGTGTTGATTCTTCCACCCTGAGCTGTTGACCAAGAGGAGGTGGCTGCTTATACCGACAGTCATTTGGCGATAGTTTTGGTCCGCCCCGGGTATTTCATTTCCACCCATATCTGGGAGGCATTCCCCTATCCGCCACCTGGGGAGGCGCCCGATGGGGGCCTTGCAACCCCTCACGGGCATCTTTACAAAGTCTTTATTTTTTAAGCTTTCTTACGAACCACCACAGGTTCAATATCTGCAAGGGTCCACCTGATCAGAGTAACCAGTCTGTAAGAGGGCAATTCCCTTCTTGGAGCCTGGGAGGTACCAGAGATCCTCCAATTTGTTCTATAAGAAATTATGTCCTGATGGGTTAAAATTTTCTAACACGATGAGCCTTACACATGGGTCCTAACTTGTTCCGCCTTTTATACAAAATTATAAAAAATTATTAAAAGACGTGTACATCGTAGACAAAACATTATAGCTTAAGTAAATATTTAAAATCCTTCTTAAACAGTTAGGCGGGAGCACCCAATAATCTCTCTTCCAGACAGCCTTCCAAGACGCCTAGTTGGCCCCCTTGAGTTTGTCTTCTAACCAGTTCCTCCAGTCCTATATGTAGGTCTTCTCCCAAAAGCGTCCTTAAATAGTCCATCTTGTCTGCATAACTGACACCGCTGTGTATATCCTATGTTCTGGATCGTCTTTCTCCCCCTGACACGCGAGACACCTGGCAGCATCCAGTTTTCCAATCTTGTTGTAGTAACCGGCATAATGTCTATGTCCTATTAAAATTCGAATTACTTTGCGGATAAATTTAAGTCCCATTGCACCCCTTCCCTGTATATTAGAAAAAATCTGATGGGTCCATCTACCAGTGGTGGCCTTATCCCATTCTCTCTGCTATGTCCTGAAAGTTCTTTTCCTAACGTGTTCCCTAAACAGCTGTTTACATAATCTAGGCTTAGCCTGTATTTCGAGACCATCTCAGTTAATCAGTAATCCCCTTCTCTATCTAATGTGATCAATTCGCTCGTACATCATCTGCTCCAAAGGCGGGATGTTAGCCAACACGGCTGCAGCCTGTGCGGACACAGTCCTGTCGGCTGATGCATGGTCCCGGCGACCAAACGTCTGATAGTTCCATATGTTTGGGCCTAGGTTAGATCCTTGCGGGCATCCTCTATCCAAATCCCTCCTTAGCATAACTGGGCCAGCTTTGTACGTAATTTGTCTATAACTAAGGTAACTCACTGCTAAATCAAACAGGTACCTAGCGAGTTCTCTCTCTTTAAGGTCTTCAATACTGAAGGCTACTAAACGTTATTAAAAGCTGCTTCAATGTCCAAGAATATGCATGCTCTGTACTTAAAATCATTATATAAATTCTCCAAAAGCTTCCCCACTGCATTCTCGGAACCCTTTCTACTGACATATCCATATTGTGCCCTATGGTGGAACTCTCTTTTGTCTTTAAATTCAAAATACTGTTTTCTCATGAAGTGTTCGAAAGTTTTGTCCAAAATCGGTAAGAGAGCGATAGGTCTCATCTTACCCAAACCATAAGGAGTCCCCGGCTTGGGGCTAGTGATCGAAGAGACCAACTTCCAAGGTCTAGGAAAGTACGCCAGCATCAAGCATTCGTTATAAATTCTGCAAAGATAGTCAGCAATCACAATCGCCGCGGTCCTGAGAACGACGCCTAGCACCCCATCCGATCCCGGCACCTTCCTTATATCAATATGTAGAAAGTGCTCTACCAGTTCTGCTGTTGGTCTCCTTATCTCTCTGACTGGTCCTTCGTAGTCCCTGGCTACCATTCTCATCAAAGCATGCTAGACGTCGCCCTCTACCAGATTGTCCTCTTTGATATACTCGTTAACAATGAGTTCAGCTGTGTCACCAAAGCCTGTGGTAAACTGGGCATTTCTTTCCTTCAAATACTTGCCAGCCTCTAGCCTGTAAGAAAGGCTTAGATCCTCGCTCAAGTTGATACTAACAAATCCATCCCACGCTTTGTTGATCTTCCTAGCTCTATGAGTCTTCCTTTTGTCTCTATCGATGACATCACTCGCAATTCAAATATTTTCACAGTTTTGCTGCACCACCTATGACACTGCATATCTTGAAAATCTCATAACGTTTATGCGCCATTAGGGCATCTCTATTTTTTACAAAGATATCTTTAGTTTTACTTAGTAAATGTATCCAAAAGAGAGCATAGATGACTAGTAGTTTATTCATTAAATGATTTTTTTTCTAATGCCTATTTGCAGTAGGAGTTTTTGCGTTTTAATGAGTATACAACACTCTAAGTGCCGACTGTTGTGATCCTATTTTAATATTAGCCTATGGATAAGTACTTTCTTGATTCACTATTGTATCTGCATTTGAATATGTTTTTAGACTGATTATGATTTTTGAAATTATTGACGAAACACATGTCACCTTTTGTGATCTTTTTGTGAATAAAGGAATTTGAATTTGAATTTGAATTTAAGTTTTAATGTAGTTTCAATTTTGTAGATACACTTATCTAGATGACATTGGTGAACGCCATAATGTGGAATTCATAGCAGGCAAACAGACCGGATTTCATGTCAAAACACCATTTCCAGATAGCAATCCAAGAGCTTATGGACCCTTATATTTCAGAGGGAGAGGACGTCCTATACCAAGAGGAAGATCGTCAATCCAAAGAGGCCTTGATGGAAGTTATCGGTATGACTTTTATCTTATTCCAATATCGAATGATATGTGCTGGTGTAATTTGAAAAATATGCGCTTGATTATTTTAAGAAAGGAGACAGTGAACTCTTTCAAATAAAGTCTTGCTTGGAACATCTTCCACTTAAACTCAGCTACCTACATATAACGCAATTAGCAAAAAAGATTTTGATCCCTTAGGCCTTATCAATTTTTCCAAATAAAACAAATATTAAGATAAATTTATATGAAATATTTGAAGCATCAATGCTTTACCAATAGATTAGTGTAAATTTATAAAAAATAAATTTAATCGATTTGGGATTTGGGGAAACACTCAATCCAATTAATAGGTAAAATCTATACAATTTTGATTGGATGAAATGTCACCATTCTGCTTTCTAGATTTGTTTCTACTGGACCAGATCAAAGACGCACAGAAGTTAGTGATTCTACAGGACACGTAAGAGGGTCCTATACCTATCTTGATGACAAAGGTGTTCAACATTCCGTGCATTATATTGCAGGTAATAAAATTATGCTGTATTAATCTTCAAATATTTTGAAGTAAAATCATGGATACAAACACAGATGAAGAACTTCATTTATTATATTTTCTTTGTAGTTTTTATATAATTCATTTTTCCTAAGTGTATAAAATGTCTTAAAAAATTTCATTTTAGGGCCAGAAACAGGATATAGAGTCCTAAAAACTGTAAAAGGAGCTCACTTGCCTACAGTATTCCCATTTGATACACCCGAAGTTATTCCGCCAGATTTCTATGAATATCCACCCGTAGGCGTAGGTGATGTATTTGATACCGCTGCTAGTGGACGACCCTTTAAATCAGGAGGTAATATTGTTAGTTCCATCATCTTTGAAATGAACGCTTATTACACCTTCATGCTTACCTACTGCATTAGCGGCCTTTTTTCAATTCCTGTTCGTTTTCTGTTAACCGGATTCGCAGTACCAGTGCGCGCAGTTGATGCTCTATTATTTATAAAAACAATTTACCTAGGCACCATGGGCAACGACCCTTATTTCCTCCTACTAGTCAGTAGCTTCATTCCACCTTTTCTACAATCAAATTTAACCTTAGTTATAATGAAATGAGCGTAGGCTTTCCGTTTTAAAACACTAATTGAGGGGATTTTAAGGAGCACATAATTTAAAGGAATGAATTTTATATTAATTCAGTGGTTGACCCCATAATGTTCAGGTAATTTCTGTTATGATCTAGTTATTTAAGAGTCCGCCAGACAATAAGATGTAACATAATAAGAAGAAACTAATTAGCATTATTAACATTTACCCTGCTGTTATTTACTTTTTATCTAACGCTCTAAAGCTTTAAACTTCAAACCGGAAAAATGTGATGGTTATTTTATAAGTACTTTTCGAGGCCCCTTGTGGGCATAATAAAGCGCTACCGAACGTTTTCAGACTACCTTTTTCTAGATCCAATATTTTGGCCAGAGTAAAGTGCTATCGGGCGTTGCGACAGTCCGTTTTTATCACTAATTGTAATCTGTTGGGTCCGACAATTTTAGGGGCGCTCCGTGTAGCATTTATACCTTCCGTACATCTATTTGGCACCTAGGGATTTTTATTGGTCAAACCATTCAACCTCTATCCAATCAACTAGGGGTTCGCCAGACTATGGTCTCGGTCTCGGTCTTGTCTCGGTCTCGGTCTCGAAAACGAGACCGAGACCGAGACCTGGGAATTGGAATTGAGACCGAGACCGAGACTTACCTATCGAGACCGAGACCAAGGTAACGAGACTCTCGGTCTCGGTCTCGAAAAATATTTTTACTTGTTGAATTTTGAAAACTTATTTTTCTGAAAAAAATGAAATTTTTATGTATGTTATTGGCAATTTATGCCAACGGGGTCCAATAAAAACCAAAAAATTCAAAAAAACGTGCAAATCCGGGTATAGCGCTTGTTTATTTTAAATTGGGCTGTTCCATATAATACAGAATGTTTGAAAATGACTCACTTTGTATGGCTATGCTACAATTGATAAGAAATGTATAAAACAAGAAGAAAAAGCGTAGACTTTGACAACAAAATTGACATAAATCGGTAGTTTTTATGTGTACTGGGTGCACTGAACAGGGACTTACTTTTGATCATCCCTGCATTTTTAAAACAAATTAAAATAGCCATTCGATGTATTTTTTTCTGCTAAATTCAAAAATTGAACCAAAAAAACATTTGAACCAAAAATAAAAGACTTACGCCATGAATGAATTGTTTTTTAAATGGAACACCCTGTATATTACTACATTTTTGAACTCTCTAGAGAAATCTAAACACATTTCGTGTATAATATCCTATACTTATCTTTAGCTGTTTACGAAATATTGACAGTTGAAAGTCGAGCAGTTTGACAGTTTGACAGGTTCTAAAATCTAAACCGTACGAAATAAAAAAAAAACGGGTTGCACATTCCTATCTTAGGCTTTCATAAGCTATCGAATGACAGTAACTTCGAATTTACTCCGCGGATAAAATTAACCGCAACTACTAAACCTCCGGTTAAATTCGCAGTTTCTGTCATTCGATAGCTTATAAAAACCCTCGTAAAAACCTAAGATAGGAATGTGCAAACCGTTTTCTTTGATCTCGTGCAGTTTAAATTTTAGAGCCTGTCAAAGTGTCAAAATGCCCGACTTTCAATTGTCAATATTTCGTAAACAGCTAAAGATAGGTATTTAGGTGATCACTTGGCACATAAATTTACATTTAAAGTAAATATCAAAACCTTCCGGTTCTACCACGATACTCGTTATTATAGAAACATATCTCAAAATAATATTGATCTATTCTCTAATATGGTGTCTATACAACCATGCAGTGATCTCGTGAACAGAGATTACAGATGTGATGAACTGTGGAGCATTTTTGTAGAGCAATTGGTATATTGTCTAGATTGTTGCTGCCCTTACCGAAGACAGATACCAAATAAAAATAAGCGCGAAGGTGATTGGTTTAACGGTGATTTGGTTGTCATCAAGAGAGAGCTGGACAATTTGTATTGGCTTTACAGGAATTTTAAGGATTTGAATGTCTTTATGTTATACAAAAGTATGAAAAAAAATTATAAAGATCTTATCAGAAGAAGTAAATCGTCATATTACCAACACAAAATTAATATTTCAAATAACACAACTAAAACTGTATGGAGAATAGTGAACAATCAATTAAATAAAAGAAAAGATAGATCTCAAGATAAACATCTTCATTATGATTCTGTAGATATATCTGAACCATTAGAAGTGGCTGATGCCTTTGCAGAGTATTTTTCTACAGTTTCTGGCAGAAGGTTGAAGGAAAGGTATGGATCCGTAAGTGGCAGTTGTAGTTATCCTTCTTTCATTGTGAATTCTATTGTTATAGACCCCGTGTCTCATATTCAGGTACTTGAAATTATAAATAAGTTAAAAAATAAAAATTCTACGGGCCTGGATGACTTTAATGTAAAAATGATAAAATCTATCAAAAACTTTATCTCTGAGCCTCTTGCGATCCTAATAAATTGTAGTTTAGAAGAGGGCTGTTTTCCCCATATATTTAAGACTGCCCATGTTATACCAGTTTTTAAAAAGAATGAACGTGACAATATAGAAAATTATAGGCCTATCTCCTTACTTAGTGTTTTCTCAAAAATCATAGAGCGGGTAGTCTATAATAAAATTGTTGATTTTGCCTATAAGTATAAAATCTTAGATCCCTCCCAACACGGCTTTCTATCAAATAAATCTACTGAAACTGCATCCTTCCATTTCCTAAATTACGTCTATAAAAATATTGACGAAGGCAAGTATGTTGTCTCCATATTCTTTGACTTGTCAATTGCATTCGATACAATAAATAAAAATTTCCTGATTAACAAACTATACAATTTAGGTATCAGAGGAACAATTTTAAAATGGATTAACTCTTATATGTTAGATAGAAGGATGACAGTTAGTTATAAAAACACATATTCGGAGTTTAAAGAGGTTAAACTGGGCGTGCCGCAGGGATCGGTATTGGGACCTCTTCTGTTCCTGCTTTTCGTAAACGATTTGCCAGGAAACATTGGTGAAGGACATGTAACGATGTACGCTGACGACACAACCATCGTGGTAGCGGCAAATGATTTACAAGACTTAAAAGAAAGAGTTGAAATAGTGCAACATGATATGGAAGCGTATTGTAGGGATAATGGACTGATTCTAAATCTTGACAAAACAGTTTATGTCAATTTATATAATCGGAAACCTGTTTCTGGTATTGAAACATTGAATGTGCCTTTTTCCAACAACACCAAATTCTTGGGTACTCTAATTGACTCCACGTTGTCTTATGGTGATCATGTGGACTATGTGTGCAAAAAATTAAATTCTGCCTACTTTGCTATTCTTACTCTAAAGAATACGTTAGACGTGTCTAGTCTTCTATCTGTTTCTTACTCGCTAGCGTACAGTCATATGTCTTATAATATAATGTTGTGGGGCTGCAGTAGTGCATGCGATCGTGTATTTGTGTGCCAGAAACGATTGTTGAGACTCATATTTGACCTGAAACCACTGGAGAGTTGCAGGGATCTATTTATAGCTGAAAGATTGTTGACATTCCCCTGTCTTTATATCTACAAATGTGTTGTTTATGTCCGCAGAAACAAATATTTATTTCCAGGCCTGGGAAGTAAAAGTAAATATAATACTAGAAAAAATTATTTATTACTAATACCAAAACACAGAACATCTATGTATAGAGGTTCCGCTGCTTATGCTTGTGCTAGTCTCTATAATAGATTACCGAATGAACTCAGGTCACTGGATGATAATTTGTTTTTTAAGAAAACTAAAACGTACCTGGTAAGCAAAGGGTTTTACTCTATATGTTTCAGACTCGATCTTGGTCGATTTTCTGAACACAAAGAGATGTGCTCTTGGGCACTGAAATTTTACCATAGGGCTAGTTCTAAAGTCATTTTGTAAATAAAACAAAAAGCTTTAGCATTATATGAATATTTTAATAAGTTATTTTACCTGAAAATAACTAGAAGCTCATAAATATACAAAATATAAACAATGAATTATTGCACGTAGTCAGTTACGATGTGAAAAATGTCAGTCGAGGCAAATTTCGACCTTGAAAAATATAACATGAATAATACTCTTAAAAACTAAAGCATTGCGTAAACAATTGTAGTACTAAACTAATGTATGGTTATAAACATAACCTTGAAACTATATACAGTTAAATGTCTGTTAGAGTTCCTGCGGAACAGCTGCTTATCAACTATGTTAGCTGATTTAGCTTTGATATAAAATACAATATACAAGCGATAATAACAGGATTAGTATTACCTTAGAGTCCACCTATAAGCTAATATGTACACTATGAACACCATTGACGAGAAACGTTCAATGTTCAGGAGGTTATCTTCTAACACTGGGGGAAAGTCACTTTGACAAACAATGCTAGATCTATGGCTAGCTTCTATGTACAATGTAGTTCAATTTCTTGCAAATAGGAATGACTGAAGTGTAGTGGTTTGACTGGTATGCAGTTAGTGCATATTGGCATGACATGAATGCCTTATGAATGCGGCTTATTGGTGCACGCATGAATGATTAGTAAGTATGCTATGCAGGTAGCATAGGTAAGCTTAAATCCGCGTATGTGATGTAGCATTGTGATAACTTCTGTAAATTGGCAGACTAGTGCCGTTTAATCCTTATGTGAGAATAAGGCATGAGTATGTATGCAGGCTAGTGCAGAGTAATCCTTATATTAGAATAAGGCAAGAGTGTAGCAACCAGTGGTACACTCGTAATATAGAATGTTGAAAACCCAATGGAAGTACCATTGGGGACTGCGCAGCGCATGGCACAGCCTTTGAGAGTTAAGAGATCAGTGGGTCTCCAAAATGGCAGTAGAGCCGAAATATACCTTTTTTGTAGGCTTAGAGCAAGAGATCAGTGGGTCTCCACAATGGCAGTAGATGCCGAAAAAATGCCTATTTGTAGGCTTAGTACTAGAGATCAGTCGGTCTCCATAATTGGCAATGAGATGCAGATATATACCTTTTTGTAGGCTTAGTGAGAATGTGATTGTAAACATGTTAGTTTACTTACTTGGGATTTCGAGACTATGCTCTATTGAGTGCGGTGTGGTTCGAGACAGGGCTCGATTGTACAACTCCCATGGATAAGACCAATTGGGACGCCATTTCTTGGCGGGAGAATAATGGCATTAAGTTTGCCAATAAATACCTTATTGTGGGCTTGATGTGACGATGATTATGCCAGGATATCACTATATCACACTTGAGTAATGAACTAGATAGATTATGAGGTCTCAAAACGTGAAAACTTGCCGGCATGGCGACTCAGCGCCAGCCGGCTCGAAACGGGGGTGCGCTTTTTGCGACTTACATGGTCGAGGCTCAAGAGACTGCTTCTTACTCTATACTGAATTCTAGAACGTGGGAACTAGAGCAACTTGAAGAAGTTGTTACCGCCCCTTCTGGTGGGAGAAGATGCATCGCTTAGGGCATGGAAAGGGCAATAATGTAAATACAGAGATATTGTGTAAAAACTTAACATGACCGGTTGTCTAAATTAATATTATGAATTTTAATACAAATCCGGTTGAAATCTGCTGATTAGTTTTCATGAAATTTGAATATTAAAGATGTGAATTTTAGGGAATTTTAGTTTGAGTGAACTGGCTATCCTGTAGGATGCGCCGTGATTGGTCGACTCGGTCGCCGGGGTATAGCGGGAAACGCTATGATTGGTCAGATGAGTTTCGGATGCGCGGCCGGCTCCAAATGGGTAAAGGTGGTTACAACAGATGGCGCTAGTACTACCGCCCGGATAAAGCGCGAAGCGCTATGATTGGTCGGAGGCCTTTTGAGGACGCTTAACTTTTAGCTTTCTAGCCTGCCGACGCAGTGGATAAACGTGGTAAACAAGAGATGGCGTTAGTAGTATCGCCAAGGTTTTAATTTGTTTGGAATGCGAGGACAGTGGCGTGGAACGTTAGATTGTACAAAAATTAAATCGTTAGATTTGCAGACGTGTTCAAAATGGTTTTTGAACACTATAGTGGAATTCACCAGTGGGGGATGATAGCCATTTTTTATGCTGTATCTATCTTGTAGGTTCTAGGTGTGTACGTTGTGTGTATATGTATTTACGTATGCATATGTGTATGTACATATATATGTATATATGTGTGTATGTGTGTATGTGTGTATGTATGTATGTGTGTATATATGTATATATGTATATATTATATATATAT